>SMSR01009241.1:8077-18604 GCA_019453355.1 Ceratina japonica | reverse complement strand
GGATCACTCTCTGCCTTGACACGATCGAGGAAGGACGTGAGTTTTCGAAAACCTGTACTTGTGAATACACGAAATTGAGATAATCGAGGGAAGTTGTTTCCCTACCACGCCAGAACCATCCCATCTAGGTCCTACAAAAGCCAACAGATTTTGTCACATTTTTCACATTTTTATTAACTCCACTCAGTCATTAGAAGAAAGCTTTGTTCTTTTTTTGCTTCTCAGTCGGTATATCTCTTTTTCTTTTTTTCTTTTTTTTACTGCTCTGTAACACTCTCTGCAATATGTAAAAGGGTTAATTACCCGTGAATTAAATAAATAAATAAATGAATAAAATAAATTTCGTTTCCCTCTTATTTCTCATAGAAGGATTTAAAAACGGTCATTTGACCGGAAGGTTTAATGTTAAAGTTAAGATGCAAGAGATAGAGAGATATCTCACTACTCGTGAGCGGAATCCTTTTGGAATGCGTAACGGATGCTGGGAAATAGAAGGCTGGTGTTCATTGATAGTTCTGGCCGCGGCGGTGTAGAACGGTGGGAAATGGCGGGAATAAAGCGTATCTCACCGGGACGTGTCGGGGGTGGAGTCGGTTCTCGACGGGGTGCCAGGAATTTTTAAGATGGCCTTCGTTACGTTTCCTTTCGCTTTGGGCTCGGAAAGGCTTCCCGCGCGATGGGAGTGGGAGGCTGTCTCGACCAGACAGACTGGCACCACCGACCAACATAGGCGTAGAGACTATTCAACCTTTTTTCATCCTGGCCATCCCTTTCAATCTTCCTTCCCCTTTTCCGCCGCTCCTGGCCGCGAGCACAAAGCGAAAGTGTTGATTCCCCTTAATTCCCGTCTCCGGGGAATTGCTCGGCACAATGGCCGTTAACCCTTTCGCGTACACCGAGTAGTACTACTGTTCCGTTTGTTTAATTTTTGTTGGCTTCCCTTTCACGGCGAACTGAGTCACCGAGCCTGTTATTAACGACCGGACTTTTATGCCGCGGGAATCGATGCGCCGCGCCGCCCGGGTTTCTTACCCCGGACAAAGAAAATTGCTATTATGTATACTTTGAAAACAGAGCCTGGCGTCATAATCGATTCAGCAGGTGTCCCGCTCCTATCGATTAAACCGCCGAAGACACGGATCGAAACCGACGCGCAGCGCCGCGGCCACGAACGCGTCCAATGGCAACAATGGGTTAACACACAGGGGCCAGTGGCGCAACTCGCGTAATGTAATTATGGTACACACGAAGCGCGGAAGGTAGTCACCGCCATAATGGACAATTGTCCCCGAGCGAATGGTGCCACAATGGTGGATTTCATTGCCGTTAACAACCGACTGTCCAAATACATCGTTGCAGCCCGCGCTGGGACAATGAACGGCCGCTGTCCGGATCAGGTTCTCTTTATATACCGTGGATATGTTGTTTATCAGCATCGCCCTGGACGCCTCTCCGCCTTTCTCTCCGCTCTCATCTCTCTCCGCGTATATATGTATACATATATATATTTTCCCTGCTTGCGCACCTTCCCGCGATTCCAGTCTCCTCCTTCTGTTTTTTTTTTTTTCCTTCCACGGCCTGCTACCCCATCGTTCGTTCACCGAGAAACAACCCCTTGACAAGCCTTCAGATTTGTACGAGGATTATGTTGACCTTCTGCTCGAATCTATTGCCTCCAGAGGGGACGACAGGTTTCCGGCGTTCGAGCGAGAGAAGCGGCGCTGGGACTTTGGGAATTCGGATGATCCAGCCCCCCGCGCCTCGTCCGCCGCCCATTATACGTACGCGTACGCCGGAGATATTATCTCTTTATATTTTTTATATCGATGTTATCTCGACGAATAGGCAGTATCACAGAGCGAGGTGTTTCGATGGATACAAATTTCTGATTTACGATCCTCCTCTACGAGCCATTGTTCGTCGTCCGTTCACTCCGACCAGAAAGTAGTGGCGTTTCTAGTTTTAGAAATGGCCATTTGTCGTATCGAACCGTTCCCACGCTCGCCGCGGCGATCGATCACTCGTCCTCGCCAGATCGGCAAATCTCGAAGACGGGCTTCTTCGCGGCCGATCGAGCGGAGTAACCAGACTGTTTACTCAGGACCTGGGACGTTTCCGCTTCCAAGAGCCAGAAGTGTCGGACGGAGGCAGCGGCACTCGAGGAGAGCGGCCGTCGCGAAACACGGTGGCAGCCCGTTTGGAAATTCATTGCTACCGGATTCTATCGCGGTTAAATGCGTCGCGTCGTGTGTCTCTTCGTGTAAAACTCGTTCGCGCCCTCGAAACCGACACTTATACTGCCATTAAAAGAATCCCCGTTTATGACGGCGCTCACTTTGCCAGCTTAATGGCCGGCGTTGCCTACCGGTTAAGCGGCGAGACAGAGACCGGGGCTTGACCGAGCGAACGAGTTTCTGGATGGAAATAATCGGGCGGTGGTCACCCCAAATGCTCGTGCCTAGTTTGCGATCTTCTAAAGAACGCGCGGGAATGATTTGTGAGGGCCGACAGATGGTTGTTCCATCGGAACTCATCCTCGGTCGCTGCGAACGCTCTCTCTCTCTCTCTCTTTCTCTCTCGAAACTTATGCCCGTTCAATTGAGCGTAAAGAGATGCTCGGAAACATCACTGTTTAAGCTACGTTCTACGCGCGTCTCCCTACCATTCTTTCGCCGAATAATAATTTACTCGCAACAAAGGAGATCCGGCTCCTGTAAGCAGGATGTTCGCAAACACGGCGGACGTAAACTGCTATCGTTTATTCGGATCGATTCATGTCGGATAATTTTCGTGGCATTATGCCAATTTCGGGAGATACTTCCCGAGTCGAAAATTTAACTATAATTTGAATCTTCTAAACCTAAATCTACTCCAGTTCAGGTCTATTAGATCCAAAAAGTAGAACTAGCAGAATTATCTCAGAACTTAATATTTGATATACAGTAACTTCCATTAATATTCGGACACATTTTGAAACGGTATAACATTTTTAGTATTGGATCAAACAGCTTAATTTACTATAGAATGTGTATCAAAAAATTAAAAAAACTTGGTATTCATTGAAATCGCGAGGAAAATAGTAAAGGACATGGTTTTTAACTTTTTTATTAGGGTCTGTAATAAAAATTGACAGGATTAAAAGGCGCACAATAATAGGATTTTTGTCATCGTATCAATCATCTTCTATTTATTGAAGTATTAGTATTAAGAATTGTTTAATTAGAAGTTAACCCGAGTCGAAAATTTAACTATAATTTGAATCTTCTAAACCTAAATGTACTCCAGTTCAGGTCTATTAGATCCAAAAAGTAGAACTAGCAGAATTATCTCAGAACTTAATATTTGATATACAGTGACTTCCATTAATATTCGGACACATTTTGAAACGGTATAAGATTTTTAGTATTGGATTAAAGAACTTTATCTTCTGTGGAATTTTAGAGAGCTTAATTTACTATGGAATGTGTAACAAAAAATTAAAAAAACTTGGTATTCATTGAAGGTAGGTTTCATAAATACTAGTATAAACCTACAGGATCTTTTCCTAAACTCTTGAAACAAGACTTCAGGGATTAAATTATATTTGATAAACTCTATTTTAGATCTATATCCTATATACATAACGACTAGATATAGGTTCAAATTAGAGTTAAATTTACTCTTATATTCCTCTGCTCAAGATATGATTTCAACCTCCATATCCTTCTGTAGGATAAATAGTCTCAAAACCATAATTACTTTTTCGACTCGGGTCCCCTCTTCTTGTCTTTTCTCGCTTTGTATTTTTGCTCCAAGCATTACCGAGAATGTCGGTAAAGAATTTCATCTTTCTTGCAAACACCTCTACGGACAAATGCAAATTCTCCTCTTCGAGCTTCCGTAGAAGAAGCGTAGAATTTAATTTAATATACTCGCGATTCGTTTGATAAACGTCTGAAAAAATTTCTCGCGTTCTACAGGTCCCGAGCGGATTTCTGACGTTAATTAAAAAATTTTGAAGCTCCACGGTTTAATTAAAGCGCCGAAGACACGAGGAATGGTCGCTCGCCCGTGACAAACTTCGCATTGTCCCCCGATCGATCTACGTTCCGCCCCCCACGGTATTTTTTCGAAAGAGAGCCTGCGAACGTTCGTCCAAAAAACGATTACGAGCGGAGAGACACTTGGCGCGTGACGGCCGGCCGTGGCGGATATCGCGAAGAAGAGAGAAAAAAAGGAGGAGGTGGGTCGATTCTACGCCGCGACTACCGGTCGTGGGCGGGTGGGGGAGAGAGATCGAACAGAATTTAATTACGCATTAAACGCGATTCTCTCCCTTACCCCCTTTCTCACACCCCGTCTACGGGGTTTCGCCTCGTTCCCTCTTCCTCTGTTCCCCGTGTTACGCGTTGGTTGGCTGCTGCTGGCTGAAGCCGCCTTGCACAGAGAGACCGGTGGAACTTCCACAAGAGGCACAGGTACTCGACTTTCAATGACTGCCCCCGGGGCCCATTGTGCCCGATTTCAAAGGATATAATTACGCTCACCTATGCCACGCTCGAATATCGCGAGCCCATTGTTTGCCCGTGCGAATTATCCTCGGCTCGATCGCTTCGATTCCCGATAAGACTTGCTCTCTTACTCTCCGAGACCCGAGAGACCTTTCATTTCTTTTCATTAGGCCGGGCCGCGAGGGGGCGGCAGCTCGTTCCAAGGAGCTTGATTAAAAAAAATCTGCAAAGAAACTAGTTTTCGCGCGGGTAATCGGCGGAATCGCGCCATCGGAGTTAGTCGATCTTTGAAAAAAAATGATTTCTGTACGAAAGACAATCCAAGATGTCAGAAGCGTTTATGGGACCAGCTGATGATGAAGTGATTATATTTGTGTTTGGGATCAGTGAAACGAGCTGTACAATGGGCCTTATCGTCATCTCTTTGGTTCCAATAACGAGCGAATAATTTCGAGGGCGCAACGCGTTTTCTATGAGCCTTTCGACACTGCGCGATAGAGAGTATAAAAAAATCTGCGCGAAGATCGGTATCGTTCAAATCTCTTTCTCTCGTTTCGCCGGTCAGCTTTCACGTGCGCCGTGTGGGCCATTGTCGGTGGGAAACGAGGGTATTGTGATATCATTTAAATAGAGGGCCGCCGCCGAATACGTTAATGACTCGCGAGAAGGCCATGCGAAATCGAGCACGTCGCACATTATTATTTGGTTATTCGGCGAACGGGCGAGGAACGTGTACCGTAAGATCGAGAAGTCGAGTGCTGGCAGGCGCTCCAGCCCTCGGTTAATAGAAATCGTGAACGGAGCTTTGTCCATTTGTACGTTCCCGGGTTCTCCGAGGAGTTGTTCGGCCATTGTGCCAAGCAGTCGAGTTTGTTCTACTCCCTATCCCTATTCGCAGTCCCAGATTGAGATCTTAATAACATTTTCCTTAGCTCGAAACGAACGATCGTGCTTTTTTTCATTCAACATCCGCGTTACAGGCTTGTCGATTTCACATCCAACATGCACTCGTCGAATATATCTCTGACGTTCAGACGAATGAACGGAGCTTTAGCATTATTAGAATTCGTAAAATTTAACTTTTTGCTGTACAAGCAATGTTGCAAAACCGCAGTTCAATCTAACAAAACCCTGGACGCAGGATTGTGAAAGTTAAATAAAGCCGATCCTTCTATTGAACGTGTCTGCAAAAGGTACACCAAAAAAAAAGATAGAAAAAAAATTGCTCGTAAATAACAGGGTGTTTATATGAAATTACACTTCCTGGAACTTTGGACCTTTTGGGTTTCCGTTGAAATTTACGACGCACTTGAAGAAGGAACACGAGTCATACCTATTAAGCCAGGGTCTAAACCGGCGATCGTCAAACCGCTTCAACTAACAAGGATCCATTTCTATTGTTATTACTACTTGCAACGTTATTGTAACACGTATTCAAGTACTAGAAAGGCCACCAGAACGCCATTTATGAAACAGAAATATTATAATGATGCAACCTCAAAAACCATAAATAAAAAAAGTGAAAACATTATTTACATTCTTTATCCATTTTGTGATATCAAAAAAGACTTGAATTGTGAATATTAATAGAAACGTAGCTCGTAAATCCCGAGCTTTTGATTTCAAGAGTAAATAAATGACCGTTCCTGAGAAAAAATAAATTATCCACAGCGTGGGGAGGGAGTGAGTGTCTTGAAATTACAAAAGTATCCGGGCGGGTTAATCTCAATAAATAACGAAAATAATACGGTCAACTCGAAATTCCGGAAACAGTGAAATCATTCACGGTGGCGTGCGGCTGAGAACGATGAGCACGATACACGCCGAGAACTCGTACGGACCAGACTGTTTGGCACCATCGAACAATGCCGATTGCGCCCCACGGTCTGCCCAGGCATGGGGTCCCATAAAGATTCCTGGAACCGGCCGAATTCCACGGCTTTCCCAGAATCCGTGGCGGCCATCCCTCATTCCATCCGAGAGCGGATCCCTGATTCACTTTTGAGGAACGTGACCGCCCCACGAAAAACCGTATTTTGACTTCCGCTGATGATCGAAATTTTGTACCATTTTCAAAGCTGACAGGATTAAAAGGCGCACAATAATCGGATTTTTGTCATCGTATCAATCATCTTCTATTTATTGAAGTATTAGTATTAAGAATTGTTTAATTAGAAGTTAACCCGAGTCGAAAATTTAACTATAATTTGAATCTTCTAAACCTAAATCTACCCCAGTTTAGGTGTATTAGATCTAAAAAGTAGAACTAGTAGAATTATCTCAGAATTTAATATTTGATATACAGTGACTTCCATTAATATTCGGACACATTTTGAAACGGCATAAGATTTTTAGTATTGGATTAAAGAACTTTATCGTCTATGGAATTTTAGAGAGCTTGATTTACTATAGAACGTGTAACAAAAAATTAAAAAAACTTGGTATTCATTGAAGGTAGGTTTCATAAATACTAGTATGAACCTACAGGATCTTTTCCTAAACTCTTGAAGTAGGACTTGAGGGACTAAACTATATTTGATAAACTCTATTTTAGATCTATATCCTTCATAAACGAACATAATATATATATCGGATATAGGTTCAAATTAGAGTTAAATATACTCTTATATTCCTCTGCTGAAGATATGATTTCGACCTCCATATCCTTCTGTAGGATAAATAGGTTGAAAACCATAATTATTTTTTCGACTGGAGAAGACGAGTTGATTTCAGTCGCAAAAGTCAAAGGAGGATTTGAAAGAGACCGCTAGTTTGTGGCTCGTGCTCGTGGAATTCCACACCTAATAAAACTGAACGGAACGGATGAGGTGGGTCGAGGTCGTCCAATTGTTCACCGAACACTAGAGACAAAACCACCGCTTGGTGCACTGTTTTCGATTCGAATCGATCCAACCGGACGTACTGCTGAAAGCAACTAATCATTTCCTTCCTGGTTGCCTGGTTTCTTAATCGATACCGTCGACAGACCGAGTCAACGCCGATATTTTCGTCATCGATAAGAAAAGCACTGATGAGTCAGTTTACAAAAATCACACACGGATTCCTTAGGGAAACGATTCGAAACGTTCGTAGGTCCCTTCGACGCGAAGGACAATACAGAAATCCGTGTGAATGGTAGCCGATTGGATCCACGTGTTTCTAAAACGGAGATTGCTTTCTTTCTGAACTAGAAAAGCACGGAGTGGGCCGGTCTAAAAGGCGTAAGTGTAAATTTCGGCTGGTCGTGTGTTCGGCGAAGGCCCGGGCCGCATAAAAGAATGAGAGGATACGTAGGATCCAATGTTTTTGTTATAACTGCCAACTCATTGGCTGGTACGTGGGAACGCCTTTGTGGCGGGCCAAACGCGGCCCACAATGCGTGAATTAAAAAGTAGAAGCCAGAAGCTCCCGCGGCCTGTTTTTTCTTCTCTGGCGCTGGTACCGCGCGGTTGCGTGTGGAACGCGCACTATATTTTTGTTTTCGGAATGATTTTGCGCGCAGTCACTTCCTGCCGATATTCGTTCGAAATTACGTTTCGATTCACCGTCGACCGGGTCCCGGCATTGTCCGCCGACGCCTTTTGTTCGACGTTTCGTTTCCCATTGACCGGCCCCGTGTTCGAGACTCCAAAAGATACGTAGGTTCGTTAAATGTTAACTGTCGCGCGCCGCGCTCGCGGATCGGCGAGTTGCTCGCGTGTATTAGTCAATTTTCTTTAGCCAAAGACACCCGAAATTGGTAGATCAGTCAATTGTAGAATCGTGCGATAAAAACCGTCTATAATAATTGGCGCTCGTCTCACTTTCAGCGTACAGTGGGTCTAGAGACAGTGTGGCAAATCCATGTACCTCGCGCTGATTGGCTGCACTATGCAAACAATGTGGCGTCCACTCACCCACTGTATTTCAGCGGACGATTCGCGAAAGTCGATCCTCGATCTCTCCCGTTTGTAGCTTATTTCGCGGGGAACGGGTCGCTTAGAAATGCAACGAAATCGGCGGGCGAACGAGGTGGTGCCGGTGCCGGTGATCGACTCGCCACGGGTGGGCCCCGCGGACCGAGAAAAAGAAAACCGAGCCGAACGTGGAAGAAACGAGGGGGTAAAAAGAGCAAGCAATGGCAACGGCAGCAAGGCATTACTCGGCCGGACGCCCACAGGATTGTTCCAGTATTATAAGCCCTGGCAGGTGAGCCTTTGTCCCGAATGGGCACGTCATTTCGGTTACGACCGAACGATTCGACGAGTAATTGAATTCTCTTTTCTCTCCGCGGGGCCACGGAAACTCGGCTGCCGCGATACGCCGCCGCCGAGTCCTCCGGCCCGAACAACTGTTTTCGTCCCGATCCTCCGACGAGAGGATCATTAATTTTACTTTCGCCGAATGAATACGTTAATGGTGCCCTCGACTCCGGCTTTTGTCAGCACGGACAGAGGCTCTGTTTCGATGTAAGAAACTTAATTTCTTTCGGGACTCGGAACGGTTATCGATTAAACAAAAAGTATAGAATTGTCTGCGGGATAAATCGGTGTTCGAATGCCTCGATAAAATGATCCCGAGCCGAAAAAATAATTATGGTTTTGAACCAATTTATCCTAGAGAAGGATATGGAGGTCGAAATCATATCTTGAGCATAAGAATATAAGAGTAAATTTAATGGTAATTTGAACCTATATCTAGTCGTTATGTCCGCTTATAAAGGATATAGATCAGGTCTTAGAGATAGACTCAGGTCTTACTTCAAGAGTTTAGGAAAAGAAAAGTATTTATGAAATTTAACATTGTTCTCAAAAGTCCATTGGCTGGCAGCACTTGAGGACATGTGAGTTTCCATCAATTTAAAAAAATTAAGTCGACAATAGTTTCTGACATTTGGTAAATAAAACAGTATTTGTATTAGCTTTTATAATTAAAACAATTTTGAATATTGTTTAATACATTTTTTTAGTTCTATTATCAAACTATAGTATAAATGCTAGTATTTCCGTAGTAATATGAAAGAGAAGGCTTTTAGGCTCAAATCAGAATCAACAAATTCCGATAAAAATAAGGAGCTCGAGGCCAAGAGTAAAATTATATAAATTCCGTTTCAGGCCTCAACTTGTCTAAAGCGGACGTAAGTAGAATCTCGAGATCATAATAAGACTTTAATGTTTATGAAAAAATCTCTATCATACAATTTCACTTTAGACCTCCAAAACCTTGTGTAGAACTATGAGGTTTAAATCAGAATTAAAATTTCTACTCGGGTAAATTTTCGACTCGGGATACATCGATCCCAAACAGAAATACATTCGGATAAAATATTCAGCTCTGTCAGACAAGCTAATTACTTCTGAGAATTCCGAAAGAAACCATTGTCCGTTAATACGTTTTAAGCGATTTTCTATGAACGCTGTACGACGCGTTTTCGAACGCGTCTTTATATGGATAAGCGGTCGAAAAAGAAATATATAGGTACCAAGAGGACGAGCCCCGCAGGTGAAGCGAAACAATAGAAGCTGATGGTGTTTGATGGATACGACCCCGTGACCCGACTAATAAGCCCGGCAGAAATAAAGTATCGCGACGAAGGACCGCCCTCGGATCCCGCGTACGATGCGCGACCGGAGAATAAACGAGAAGACAATTGACGCCGCGTCGGGATCATCATTTCTCCGCCGCGGGTGATTGACAAAATAATTACGTTGTCTGCGCGCGGACAATTAATGAACATTAGGACGTGGACGCGATTGATATATGTACACTTATATACGAGCGTGCGAGACGCGTCTTCATATACACTACCGTCCAAAAGTTAATGAAACGTCCGGCAAATGGCAGATTACCCGCCGGGAACAACGAGCTCGTATAAATGGAAATTTATTTATGTTCATCGAATTTGTATCTTGTTCATGATCGATGAACACGTTCGAACGTGAAACGTAATTGCGCCCGAGGAGCTTTTGAACGTCGATGTACCTGGCCGAAGACAGTTACACACGTGTCGTAACCAGTTCCGCGAGAAGAAGTTCATCGCGGAGCTCCGCCGGGAGAC
>SMSR01009238.1:0-13092 GCA_019453355.1 Ceratina japonica | reverse complement strand
AAAGATGAATGTTGTGTCAAATTAACTAAACATTCGTTAGCATCATTATTATATAAAATTCATATGTTTGTTTTAATAAAATTGTGAATTACCTTAAAATGACTGCTATTACTGAATCACCTAATACGTAGAAAACTAAATGCTATGTAGAAGATGGAATTTTCTTCGCTTTTTTATGAAATTCTCCATTTCTCTGTTGAGGAACTTGCTTTCGCATACCGTTAAAATGTTTATTTTATACGTAACCCCGATTGCTTCACGCAAACTGACTTCCACCTGCTTACGTCACGAGCCACTATCCATGGTGACGACTTCTTAATGTATTATCTATGTTAATACGCAGGTAAATAGTGTCAACATTTTTCTTTTGACGTGCCAACTTCACTTTAAGAACATATTTTTATTCTGTGTTCACCTGGTATGAAATCGTTGTAAAAAAGTAAGAATAGAAACTCCGTTGTTTAATTATATGTAATTCTATAAATAATTCGTTTATGGGACAAGAAGACCGTAGACTTTGATTGCATACAAGTTGATTTCGATCGACCGCGACGTAGCAAAAGGATTTCAGTTTAGGATAATTAAAAGCAACGTTTGCTCGTTTTACTGGTAATAAAGGAAACAGAAAACGGCGGGAAGGCTGTTGAAAACGGCCGTTTCACCGGCACAAGACTCCTTCCGTTTAGTTTCAATTAAAAATAATCACGGTCGTCGTTCCCGTGGCTAAAATTAATGCGTGCCGCGTCGGGCTGCGAATAAATTTCGAGGAATGTCATCTGCCGGCTCAATTGCCGGGCAAATTGAACCGAACGAGACCGCCATGAATTATTCCGTGTCCAAAAAAAGCAAAAAAGAGAGAAGAGAAGCGAACATCGAACGCGATCCCTCCATGCGAAACGCTGACTCCGTTCGTCATTTTCTCCCTGGCCTCACATTATCAAAAAAAGAAAAGGAATTACACTTTGTAGTCGCAGAATTACTATTCTTCTGCTCGACATTTTCGCAAATTAAAAGGGCATGTGTTAACATGGTTCATTTTATTATGAATTCATGTGATATAATTTGAGACTACATTTAAATTATTATCTGAGACATGCCGTTTACAATTTTCTAAAATATTATTTATTCAAGTTTTCTCCTGTTTAGAAATTATTTTATATGTGAAAGCAAGCAGATAACGCGGAACGACGTGCCAATGCTTTTTGTGATCAGCGTAGACCGCGATCCTGTAATCTCATTAAGAATATCGCTCGCCAGAGAGACTTTACACTTCCGTTCCTGTTCGCCACGTTAATATCAAACGTTTCTTAGTCTCTCTCTCCTGAAATGTTCGAGTCTTTCACGACCCAGATTCCTTCTAGTTAAATACCGTTTTCCCGTCCGTGATACAAGTTCCGGTTATACGAGTCGCGTCCTTTTTTTTATTTCAAGTGCGTTCCCGACCTTTCGACGATTTGTATTGTAACCCCGGCTTCATTGAAGTGCCGAGCACGCGGTTATACCGATGTGCACCTTGCGGTTGTCATTCATTTAAGGCGAACCGTGATCATGTCCCTCGTTATTGATCGCTGACTTCTGATGTCTTCATTGTCTTACCATTTCCACTTCTTCTATTCTCGTCACTGTCAAACGTGTATTCCTGTAAATAATTTTTTGTAATAATTGAATAGTTTATTTATTTTAGTTATAGATTCATTTATTTAAATATAAAGGAAGTGGTGTCTCATAGCTTTTAGAAATACGTTTTGTACGTAAAAATAACAAGATTTATTTATTATACGTACATGAGAAATTTTATTCCACAGTTTGGATTGAAGACATGAAAATTAAATGTTATCTGAATATAGAGAAAAACGGTGATACAGAAAATCTAAATGAATTCCGTTCCATTGTACACAAAGTTATTGGAATTTCACTTGCAAATTTGAACATCGTTAGACGCAACGCTTACATCATGACGGAAAACTTTTAAAAAAAAGAACCACCGACGCAACAAATTTTACTAGAAGATCGCTACAATAGCTGATCCAGCGGAGGCTCGTGTGGCTGAAGAGAAGATAGAGATCAAACACGGGCGAAGGTCAATAGGAGCCACAAATATTAGAGAGATGACACGGTGGAGTACAGGCGATAGTGTACTACAGGCTCAGACAACGCTAGGTGTTGTGCGTTTATGTGTGTGTGGGTGTGTATTATGGAGCGCGAGCGCATGCACGATAAGATAAAACACGAATCGATCGAAACGAATTTCTTAAATTGCCCGCTTTTGCCTTTCGACACGGATTTTAATTGGAGCACGGCTCGCCTCCTTTGTACATGTGACTCTTCTTTAGTTTCGTGAATCGTCGGATCTTCCATTCATGCAGATGGAATCGCAATTTTCGTACGAAATAATTACGCCCCAGCATTAGACTTCCATTAGAATTTCCTTATATTTCGTAATACTAATTAATAAGTTCAAGTGCATAAAATTATTAGCAACAAGCAATTGTACAAGGCATTAAAGTACTAAAACAGTTCTAAATTAATTGATCTTCGTAGTAGAACAAGAATTATACCATCAGAATAAATAGAATGTAATGAAGACATTTAAAATGCATTGAGTACAAATATATTGATCGTCGGGCATCAAGACTACAATTTACAGTACAGAAAAACATTTATTCCGGTTGATGAAACTTATCCCTTTTTTACGTTTAATTGACGCGTAATTAAAGCCGAATGATGTTCTTGTTTTACGTTTCGTTATTTACTCGTTAGGAAACCAATTTATATTTTAATCGAGATACTTTGACGTCAGATGAACGTTCTGCTAATTGTAAAAAATTCAATGCACCCGATTCGTACACGATACTAAGTACAAGTTTTATGCCAAATTAATATCGTGATTTTCATACCTAATGAAAGTTCATAAAATTTCTATATAGCAGAAATAGAAATACGTATCTCGTCTTATCATGTCCTGACAGATGTGCATTCAAATCGACTAACACTCGGTTGACCTTGAACAGATACAGCAATATCGCGTAATTCAATTGAAACTGTGTTTCATCGATTGCGACGAGTTGTGCCATTAATATTATTAATATTAATTTCAACTCTCGGAAGAAATCCACGGAGCTCCGTTTTATCGGGTCGCGTTTGAAGTGTCCCAAGTAGTGGGCTCGAATATCATTAAACATCGTGCACCGAATAATACCCACGCCGTCGTCGCGCGGATCCAAGAAATCTTTCTTCCCGTTCCGCGACGATACGTTTTTATCGCGCCTGATAATCCAATCTGCTGACCGTGATTTCCTACTGACTGCGAATTTCGCTCCTCTCTTTCCTTGATGAAAAACTGAGGGTGGGAAGTCTCGCGAGTTCTTATGTTTCTCGTTACTTAACGTCTTTGATCAATCTCCGGGGGAGGAATAATTGGATGGGATACTTTCTGAAGTATTATATTATCTTAAAAATGAGTGGCTCAAATTTATTAGCCGAAAATCTCTGAAATAAGGATTGAAGATGATACATGTTGTCGATGTAATTAATGTGAATACAACGAAACATGAGATGTTAATATTTATATTAAAAATACGTAGAAAATTACATTATCAAGTTCTTTAATAAAAAATAGAATACACATGATTTATCTCAGTGCACAATCATCGTGAAGAGGATTCAAACTATTTATGATTATCATGTCAACTATTATACTTCATTATTATACCAAAATTTGAACATGCAAAATTGCAATTATTATAAGTGCTTATATATTTAACTAAAATGTAAATGCACCGCATGACATGCCCCTACATCGATTAACAACCAAATTCGTAGTCGTGATGAAAGAATGTCACCCTTGAATAACCGAAAACAGGATCTTCGTGTTCGTTATTTGTTAACCGAATTGAATTACGCTCGACGGTAATAAATGTCCGAAAGAGTGAAAATGGTGAGTGGATACCGAAGAAAAAAAATACAGCTAAGGTAGGGGCGAGGGGGGCCTAATAAGGTAGTCTGTTAAGCAGGCGTTCATTTTTAATTGGCGCGCTGACATTGGAACCAACACACATTCTGCGCATTCAGGTGCTATCAGCACGTGCCCGTGTCGCGTACAGGTTGTTTCATCAATTCCAACACAAATGACAGAACTGAATCTGTCCCAAAGTCATTGTCTTCCTTAATTTCTAACGATTTTGTACATACGACACGAGAGAGGAGATATGAATTTTGAAAAAGACTGTACCGACATTCTCTGCAATTCTTTGGACTTTTTGGTGATCCAAATTATTTTTACATCATTACCTTGAATATTTAACTAATTAATAATTATGTGTAAATTGTTAGAGATTGTTTAATACTTGCGAGGTAAAGTATGTGAATTGAAATAATTTCTGTACATTTTTGGATGAATGCATGTTAAGAATCTGGAAGGTGATGAGGCAGCCTGTACACGGCAGTAAGTTGCAGTCGAGGTCAAGGATATCGGTGAAAAGCAACATGAACGGGGAATCTGGACGAGGGTCACATAATTTTGAATACTTCCTTAGATAAAATTCCTCCGCCGGCTATAAAGATTCAAAAGAAGGTTTAACGGCACTTCCACCGAATAAATACTCGAAATCGATAAAGCGACCCGTTCGCCGGAGAATTATTCCGCGAACACGATCGCCCTTCCCAGTAATCGTAATATGTGTCTCCGATAAATCAAGCTAATTAATCTCTTCGAACATTTTAATGAACCGTCAAATAGTAATTCGAGGAGGCTGCGAATTTGGAGAACGCAGTGTACTCAATCACTTTTAGCAATTTGCCTCTACATTTTGCACGACGTAACTAAAAAAACCTGTTTATAAAGTAAAAATAAAATCGGTTTCGACAAACATGGTTTTATACGTAAAAGTCAATAAAAAGTTTGGCTCGACGTTTCACACGCAATGCNGTCAAATAGTAATTCGAGGAGGCTGCGAATTTGGAGAACGCAGTGTACTCTATCACTTTTAGCAATTTGCCTCTACATTTTGCACGACGTAACTAAAGAAACCTGTTTATAAAGTAAAAATAAAATCGGTTTCGACAAACATGGTTTTACACGTAAAAGTCAATAAAAAGTTTGGCTCGACGTTTCACACGCAGCGTAAAAACGCTCGATATTTACACAATAAAAACGAGATCGATCTCAAAACACCCAAAGGTATTCAGTCTAGCGGAAGTGCAAATATTTTATTGCTGTCGTTCATAATTTTCGCTAACAATCAGAATGCCCGGGATTTCGAAAACACTTGCCACCTTTTTTAGCGGCTCTTCTCATTCCTCCCACGCACAGGTATCGCTCAAGAAGATACATACCCCACTTTCGGTATCCCCGGNCAAAAACGCTCGATATTTACACAATAAAAACGAGATCGATCTCAAAAACCCAAAGGCATTCAGTNTACATACCCCACTTTCGGTATCCCCGGCGAAGTTCGTGCTTCCTCGTTCACGTACCCTACCCAGTGCAACCTGTTATTCCGAGTCGCACGGTCCGTCATTACCGACACGATCCGTTCTGGTTCCGAAGCTTTCACGCCTACCTACCAGCCCCGACGACCTGTTAACTCGCACTGCACCATTACACGGCGCGATAATTTCAGCGGGAACGTGTGCTGCCGTCCCGCTAAGCGGAATGTCCGCCACCCACGCGAACCCGCGCCTAGATAGAAAAGAGTGCGCCATAAAAAATTGAATGGCCAATAATCCGCCTACCCAATCATTCAATTTCATACGGGGTTGAATTAACCCTTTGGAAAGGTAAACCTGTCGGACTGTCATTCTTCTCTATGTAAATTTTCTCTTCCTGTACAGGACTTCAAATGATTTTGGGCCAGTTTCACTAGCACGTAGCGCCATGAATGGTCTAAAATCGTTTGAGGTGTCTGTATATTACAGTGTTAATGTTGCATGGCAACAATTAAGGTATGACAGGACTTACAAGCAATTGGTGCTTGCCAAGTATATTTATAATCAAGTTGTTGTGAAATATTCATCAGCTGTTCTTTAAAAACTGACACTATATTGCGTAATATCTTGATTAATAGTATTTAGTATTATAATGTATGTGCTGACGCTGTACTGTATTAAATACAATATTGTGTTTTAAAAAACAGCATATACAATGCTAATGAAATACAACAAAATTGTATAAGGTATAAATTCATGGTTACGTAGGTTCTGAATTATATAGCCTAATTAATTCAGCCGGTAATTACTTTATCTCTCGGTGGAGTACAATGAGAACACGGTTTGCTGATTAACTTCGCGTTCCACCGTTCAATTGGATAATTCGGCGTCACGAATTCACACGTTTGAGTCGATTCGACTCGCGCTGCTCTCTTTCGCGCCGGAATGCCGAAGGAAAAGAGAAAGGACGGAAGAAATTTTAATCCGCCGGTTATCGGCGCATCGAACAATCTCTTAAAAAGCACGGAAGTCGGATTTAATCCGAAAAACGAGGATCAGAGACGCCCGTCGACATTTCAAGCCGATCGATCGGAATTAATTAAATCCGATTTTCTTTACGCGCAAGCGAGCCAGTTCTCTATTTCTCTTTTTTTTCATCGTCTTTATCCTCTCAGTGACGAGCTATGGTGGGACGATTGCACGTACGAGCGACGATTTTACGAGCTCCTCGACGCCCTTTCGTCGACGTAGGCGTCGCTTCGTATCGTTTGTGTGGGAGAGCTTATGCGAATATTTTTAATACGTTTTTTGATATCCAGACTCAAAGCATAGACTTAACCTAATTTGTTAATACGATGACTTACGAATTTCTAAATTGTAGGAATTGTGACATTCGCGAATTTTGCATACTTTTTGCGCAGATACGTTGACTTATTATATGTTCTGGGTGAATCAACAGACAATCTAAAATAAATTATTAGCATATCGCGCGAAGATCGATTATTTATGTGAACAGAATGAATCAGTAAGAGTTGATGATCTGAAATGAGTCATTACTCGCTTTATAATTATTTTGAACTGTTTTACTACCATGCGGTTAGCGCAGGGTCGTAAAAACGTAC
Source organism: Ceratina japonica (assembly GCA_019453355.1). Classification (NCBI taxonomy): domain Eukaryota; kingdom Metazoa; phylum Arthropoda; class Insecta; order Hymenoptera; family Apidae; genus Ceratina; species Ceratina japonica. The sequence goes on along the minus strand of SMSR01009238.1, from coordinate 6,043 downwards.
TAAGCCGTCGTAGCATGTGTCCCAAGACTGCTCTAACCACTCTGAAACCATTCCCGTCGTTCAAAATCTTCCAGAACTACACGTCGCATCTGTTCAAGCATCGTCTTGAAACTTTACGAGGCCATCTTCATCACGGCCATCCTCAAAATTACTATTAACCAGCCGCCACAACCTTGTTCGTTAACCCTCTTTTTTACGTTATTCTTTTTTTATCACGTTAAACCTTGATGCACATTAGAAGGGTGTAATTCTTCCACTGAAAGTTTCCTTCAATCCGAATCTTTGCCGAGGGGATCGGCGGTTGTTTGAAAAGGAGCTCATGAAATCTCGAGCCCCGCCGAGCAATTGGTCATTGACACATTTCCTCGTGGCGCTTGATGATTTCTAAAAGCGGCCGGCCACGAGCTCGATTGACCTCGCGAGCACTCATCCTCCGGCCATGTTCACTGTTTTTCTATCGAATTTTTACGTAATGCGTATCAGAGTGTGTCGATCCTTTTTCACGGTTCGATACGAGCGTTGCGCAACGCCGCCGCCGCCGCCGCTGGTCGCGTGAATTTCGTCATGTAATTGCGGAAAACGAATTTATCCGGTTGTTGTTTCCCATTCGCCACTCGATATATCGATCATCAACCGAATCAACTACCGGGGGAACCGATCATTTCTGCGAAATAGCTTGGCGAACGCTGCGTCATTCGGTTTAGCATATTCAGTAACGAATGATCTAATTCTCGAGCAATTTTCTTTTTATGGCGTTCATGCGATCAAAGAGACTGACTCGGAATTTTCATTAAAAATGTGTAATACGTCGTACTTACAAATTTCTCATAAATAGAGCTAATGACTTTTTTATCCCAAAAACTTGTCACCATCACGTTCAGTCGCGAGGAATCCTGTCGGACGTCAATCATTTTCTCGCGATCTCGAACAAAGAAACTCGCGCGCGAGAACTGGTATCCAGTTTTTTTTCCCTCCTATTCGTTTGCTATGACGCGGGCGCGCCGGTCGACGTTTTATTGCGTTATTGCATCGAAGCAAATATAGATATACGGAACGTCGCGGTACTTTCGCTGGTTTCCAAGAACGTCGAACCTCGGACATCCTTATGCATATTTACGTCTTTTCGCGGCGGCATGCAAATCCGCTCGCAGCTGGTGAAGAGAAAAAAAAAAGTACCGGACAGGCGCGCGAGGGAAAGAAAAATTGGTCGTTACTCGTATTTCTCTCTCCGCTCTCTGTACTTACCTGTCTAATTGCATCTGCATTATTTCTTATTATTCTACACTATGGCGAACGTATTCTGCCAACGGGTGCACGCTAGGAGGGAATATTTTACGGGAAAGTGGTTTTAGAGCACAAGATGATAAACAGTTGCACGTTACTCAGAGTGTTCTCTTGGTACTTACAACAAAAGTAAGATTGATACGTACATGATTAGGAGGATCTATTATCATATCATTTTTAATTATTATACGATTTTTATTAGAATGGATTAGAGTCAGATTTTTGTTCTGGAGATAAAATCGAAGTCATGAATTGAGAAATTAATGGAAAGAAAGGATTGTTGGACTGAAATTAAAAAATAGTTATCTACAAAATTAATTCAGAGTATTTTGAAAGAAACATAGGCAAATGCAAGTGTCATTCTAAACCTCTGTGCAAATTATAGAGAATTCGAGCATGGTTAAGACAGAAATAAAATAATACTTAAAACAATAAGCAGTTTATTTATTCACGAAAATATTTATTAAGAATGAAAGCTAGTAGTTTGTTCACAATACAATTTGCTTCGAAATATATTTCCTTAGACTTAGAACAAAAATACAACCAATACAAAAATGATTAGAAAAACCTACTATTATACCATTGTTAATTATTATAGGATTTTCATTAGATAACATAGATTAGGATACAATCTTTATTCTGGAGATATAATCGAAGGCGAAAAATGAGAAATTAATAGAAGGAACTGAAATTAAAAAATGCTTATCTACAAAATTACTTAATCTCATAGTACGTTAAAAAATACATAGTCGAATGGAAGTTTCATTGAACATCTCTGTGCAATTCTCGGTAATTCAAACATGGTAAAGGCAGAAATGAAACAATACTTAAGACTGTAAGCAGTTTATTTATTCTAAAAAATATTGATTAAGAATGAAAGCTTGCAGCTCGTTCGCAATACAATTTGCTTGGAAGTATATTTACGTGCATGCAGTGTTTGTACTACTAAGAAGACTTAGTATCTTCCTTCTTCAAACGTTGAAATCAGAAAATTCAGCAAAGAACTGATTACCTCGCTAATGAGACGGTCGTTGTCAAAGCTGGAAAAAGAGATCGATGCTTGCTCGCACACACAGCGAACCGGAAGCGCGGAAAAACATCTGCGAGGCACTCGTACCTGGATTTAACTCGAACGAATCGTTTGCCAGACTAAAACCGGTCGGAAACAACCGGCACCCGGCTTTTTTCTAATGATTGGGAGGTTCACAATATAACGGGTTCAAGACAAAACACTGAACACAATCACAAATACATACAATCTTCCAGCTGTTTAAAATTGTTAATCATGTTGAATTAGATTACTATAACACGAAATATTTAGCAGACACACGATTCTATAGATCATGTATTTAATTCGAATAATTGATGAGTTAATTTGTCTCACATGTAGCGAGCATAACGAATATTTCTGCATATTCCCGGAGCAATAAATTTCTAAGAAATACGGGAAACGTCAATGTGACGTCACAGAAATAAATTGTTCTTTCTTGTCGTCTTTCACATACTAATACAGCTTTGAATGCATATTTTACGTACACATTTCCAGTTTTTTATGCGGTATATTACATCAAATAATTAATTCGTTTGCTTTGTAGATATAATATACACAATGACAGAATCGTGAAAGAAATCTGTTCGGAAACAAACACGCGTGACGTGCCATTTAAATGATTCGAAGAAACCATGAAACGTGTGAATCGGTGAACCGCATAATCGCACACGCATAACTATGTATTGTTTAGCGTTAATTAACTCGCAGGGAAATCGAGATTAGTTGTACGATGACAGGGGAAGCCCGTTAGTCCGATAATTGATTCGGCGACCGCATCAGACTTGAATCGAATCGACCTGCTGCGAATCAAAGCACGAATCACCGCGCCGAGCGGCTGCCTCGTCACGTCCTGAGAAACTTTTCCGTCTCGCTTAATTGTTTTCTTCCATTAAAACGATGCGAACGAACGATACGCGTTAATGAGTGACATCATTCTCATTGAAATTGTCGACTTTTCACATGGCTAAGCCCGAGACTAGATAATCGTTAACTAACCAACTAAATACCAAACGGAAAGTACAAACCGTCTCATAGAAACGGCATCAGTTTTGCCTGTATTAATTTCCGATAGATTAATTCATTTCAAGGATCACAACCATGGAGATACCCTTCGCCACCCCCGCCAAAATAGAAAATAGAACTCGGAGAAAGGCCCAGACAAATGCGCGGGTGCACAAAGGCAACCGTGCGAAAGCAGCGACACGGAAGCGAAGCGGAACAAAAAAAAAACGTACACACGCCTCAACCAGCCTTTTTCTCGCTTTCCGTCTCTTTAGAGCTTTTGATCTCGAGCGCGTGCCGTGGTGCACATCGCATCGCCTGGGACGTTCGCGAGGCCCCTCCCTCCCTCTTCGGGCAAATTGGAAACGTAGCAATCGAAAGCGAACCTTGACACCTTTTGCAACCCTTTCCCTTGTGTGTGTGTGTGTCTCTGTCCCTGTCTCCCATCCCTCGGCGACGTCCATCCCCTCTGGAGCAGCCGCGGCGGCTGACTGGGATAGTAGCTGGTAGCTAGCTGGCTCACAAGCTCGTGCTGGTCGTTTCTCGAGAGGCGACACACTCGACACGCCGCGCGGTCGGATATATGCGCGGTTCTCCTCGGTCGACCGCATCAGCCAGCGGGGAAGTTTCTTAAAATAGAGTCTAGTGCCGGGCCGGCGGAGGTTGCCGTGTGCCGCGTACACGTGCATCGGCCAGGCCTCTGGACTCCGGACGATGCGCGATGGTGCAAACACACAGGGTCGTGCCGCTCGTGGAGGGCGGATTTCGAGGAGCACGGGGTGAGACAAGGGGTGGCGCGCGACTGAATGTACCCGCTCGTGCACCGCCAGCCACGCGAATCCCGCGTTTCAAGTGCGACAATCGTTTTGCTTTTCTTTCAACTCTGCTCTCTTTCCCGTTTCTCAGGGTCAAGCATGTTCCCTTCACCCTCGCCTTTCCATCCCCGTTTCATAATTTTTTACAATTTTTTTTACTGCTGTTTTTATGCTTCATATTCGAAATTCATTTTTGACATGCATAAGTATTTGAATATTCTCTTCTGATTTATTTTTTGTCTTGAATGTTATCGATGTCATTTCATGAACACGAGGATTTTACTGTGCTGATCCAACAGCAAGATTAAAATCGTTTTAATGATGAATCGATTCTTACATCGTGTACGATGTCACACGATTCATTATGCAAGAATGCTTGCTTTGTATTCGATAACGAATCGCATTCAGAAATATGCTAATTCCTGCGCGTGTGTTTCTACCTATGCAAGTGGCTGGTTTGACCGGATGTCGAGCAGTGGCAGGTGTCGAGTATTATAATCTCGTGTCTAGGAACAAGAGAAAGAAATTGACTACCCTATTTCTGGAACTGGGGCTATAAAAATAGATACACTTATTCAAGTTGCTTGTAAGGTGTCAATGAACTTCCTTTGACGCAGAGAATGACGCTTCCTATGCAATATAAATGATTTGTCGTTTTTAAGTCAGTTAGAGAATCAACAAATTTTATTCATTTATAAATAGTTGCCAACCCAATAGACATAATGATTAATCTTGTATTTAAATCTACAGTATTCGTTTTAAGTACAGTTTTGAAGAGACTATTCTTATCTCCTGATTCCCTAAGTTTATTTGTCGTTTTGTTAAGAATTTTAAGTCTGTTAAAGAATTAACAAATTTTATTCATTTATAGACATAATGATTAATCTTGTATTAAAACTTACAGTATTCGTTTAAGTACAGTCTTGAAGAGACTATTCTTATCTCCTGATTCCTTAAATTTATTTATAGTTTTCTTAAAAATTTTAAATCAATTAAAGGATTAACAAATTTTATTCATTTATAGACATAATGATTAATCTTGTATTGAAACCTACGATATTCGTTTAAGTACAGTCTTGAAGAGACTATTTTTAACCCCTGATTCCTTAAGTTTACACCGGTGTGTATGTGTGTGTGTGTGATGCCTTCGATCTCCCAACCTACCCTTGATCGTCCACTCTTGAGTCGCGTATACGTATCACTTTTCCTCTTCGCTGTGGAGAGGAACACGCGGGCACAAAGGTGAGATGATTCACCCGCGACCCACCGCTCATTGTTCCGCGACCCCGTATCGATGCCAGTTAATTGGGCGAAGGATAATTAGCGTTCGATTAGACAGAGCCGTGACGAACGCGTTTCGTCTCGCCTCGGGTCGACGCAGCGGAATAAGAATGATCATAATGACTGCCGCGGAGCTTGTTTGGTCGCGTTACACACGGCCGTTCGGCGCTGGTCACAGAAACTGGGTCGTCGGGGTTACCTCCCGGATGGATCCCGTATTTCCTCAGGGACCACAACATTTCGTTTGTTTTCCACCGCGGCCGTCCCCATCGACTGCCAGCCTGGCTGCCTGACTACCAACCCTGACACGCGTCGATGGGGGTTGACGCGGGCGAAACATATGTGACGAGGCATTGTTCGTTCGGCTGTATGCATACGACAGGTGTTGCATCCGAAACAATGTTTTCCGGATGGAATATGAATTTAGATCGTGTTCCACAGCGGTTCCCAACCGACTGTCGCCAGAGCCAATAATATTGATAAACAAGCTTCTATTGAAAAAACTATTTGTCATCCCTCTAACGCAATTTTCCTGCAGACGCCAAAAATAAAACCTCGCAAAAAAGATAAAGAACTTATGAAATGTATGAGGATTAAAATCTTTAGATAG
>SMSR01009237.1:24732-103284 GCA_019453355.1 Ceratina japonica | reverse complement strand
GGAGGGGTGAGAGCCGCGGAACGCGAAGGGAGGATAATTTCCAGCTGGCCTCTTCATTCGACTCACCCCGGCGCGCAGTCACTCTGCGTGCAAAGAACAAACACGATCCTTCTTTCTTTTTTTTTTTAAGACGACTGTCCTGCTTACCGTCGGTGGTCGATGGCGAGCGCAGTTTGCCGAGCCCTCGAGAAATACCGGGTCGCAATTTCGCGTAACGAAAAACAAATAGCCGGCTATCCATCGAGCCCGGCGGCGCTGGAAGACACCGCGTACTGCACGCGAGGAGGGAAGAGTAAAAAGGGCAAGACGGGTGGATAAAAGATATCATGAGAGCGAGAAAAGACACTTACGCTTTTACGTCTACCCGAAAGGAATTTTTCTACATTTTCATCTTCCTTTTTCATCTCGTCCGGGAGTCTTTCAGGGGTTCATCGATGATTCCGGGGTAACGAACGGTCCGGGCGTTCGATCGCGGGCGAGATCGTGGTCGATATACCGGCAACTTCCTCGAGAGGGAAAAACTTTTCGGCGAGAGAGAAAGAGAGAGAGAGAGAGAGAGAGGAGGGCACCCGTTCTCGGTTTGGTTTGGTTTCGTTTGGTTTACTGGAACGTTTCCGTAAATATTTGAAAGTCGTCTTTTCTCTCGGAAGCAACTCCCGCAGTAGTTGGCTCACGCTCGTCCACGGGCAACAATCGGTTTTTCTCTCGAATTTTAAAATCGTAATGCCCCCACTTCTTTTCGGGGGCGCTTCTATAAACGCGGCACGAGGTATCGGGTCGGCGGCGGTGTTAGATCTCCCGTTCAAATATTAACTGTCGAAGAGGCCCGAGTTCCCGAGTCAAAATTTAAACCGACGCCGTTTCCCGGCCTGGCGTCGGCCGAGGTAACGCGTCCGCCGCGGAATTAAACAACCGCTCCTTCGAATTCGGACCTCGCAGGCCACCTCCCACGGCCGCTCTTACGATTCCGAGGGAAAACCGATACCGGGGGAGACTAATGGCTGGGAGGAGGATCGCGTTCGAAACGCGTCAAAGAGAGGTCCGACGATAAAGAGCGCGGGAAGCGCGAGGCGATCGTCAGTCAGCGCGTCAGTTCGCATTCTCGTCGCGGGAGGAATTTGAAACGCGGAAGGATATACGGGAGACGCGCGCGCGGCGCAAAATCGTTGAAAATCCTGGTCGGGGAACCCTGTCGAGTGCCCTGGCAGATTGCCATTGTCGCCAGTACAATTCAATCGCAAAGTTAGCTGGCTCCCTGTAGAAATCACATAATGTGCGGTTACCCAACCACTCCTCCGTTCGTCCCTCTGCGTCGTCGTACGCCCATGGTTTTCACCCCTTTTCTCTCGCTCGTACGCGCTCCCCGTCTCCCTCTCTCCCTCTCTCTCTCTCTCTCTCTCTCCATTTCACCTTTCGACTACCTGCGCACGTCATTCTATCTGTCTCGTTTTCTCGTAATATCTAGCCGCCCTTTTCTCTCCCAACGGTCGGCTCCCATGGGGGCCAACAAATCAAAAACACCCCCAAAGAGCCGCCCCGCGGAACTTCTCGAGCCGAGCGACACCGAGGACGCCGACAACGACGACGACGGCGGCGGCGAGGACGAGAGGACGTGGCGAACTCGCGGAAGGAGCTAAATTAAAATGCATCGCGAGACGACGAGTACTAGGAAATTACGTCAGTGTCTGTTGAAAACAGCTGGGAATCAAGGCCAAGGAAAAGCGTACGCTCTCGCGTTCCTCGGTTCGACTCCTCTCGCGCCACTCGGTGATAAATTGAAACAAACGACTGCGAACGCAGGCACGGAGGAAGGAACGCGGGGAACGAAACGATCCTCTCGACTTCGCCGATAAATATCTTAATTACGAGCCCCCCTCCGTCCGCTCCGAGACGTCGAAATCCAGCGAACTTAGCAGCTATTCCACCGACGGAGATTATTATGCAAACCGCCCGGACCCGAACGCTTCTCGAGGAGAAGCAACGAAACGCGTTCCGTGCCGGTCGATTAAAAAGATGGTCGACTTTGTCTCGGGCCTCGTTTCATNCTCTCTCTCTCTCTCCATTTCACCTTTCGACTACCTGCGCACGTCATTCTATCTGTCTCGTTTTCTCGTAATATCTAGCCGCCCTTTTCTCTCCCAACGGTCGGCTCCCATGGGGGCCAACAAATCAAAAACACCCCCAAAGAGCCGCCCCGCGGAACTTCTCGAGCCGAGCGACACCGAGGACGCCGACAACGACGACGACGGCGGCGGCGAGGACGAGAGGACGTGGCGAACTCGCGGAAGGAGCTAAATTAAAATGCATCGCGAGACGACGAGTACTAGGAAATTACGTCAGTGTCTGTTGAAAACAGCTGGGAATCAAGGCCAAGGAAAAGCGTACGCTCTCGCGTTCCTCGGTTCGACTCCTCTCGCGCCACTCGGTGATAAATTGAAACAAACGACTGCGAACGCAGGCACGGAGGAAGGAACGCGGGGAACGAAACGATCCTCTCGACTTCGCCGATAAATATCTTAATTACGAGCCCCCCTCCGTCCGCTCCGAGACGTCGAAATCCAGCGAACTTAGCAGCTATTCCACCGACGGAGATTATTATGCAAACCGCCCGGACCCGAACGCTTCTCGAGGAGAAGCAACGAAACGCGTTCCGTGCCGGTCGATTAAAAAGATGGTCGACTTTGTCTCGGGCCTCGTTTCATCCGGTAGCTACGTAATCGCGTGTGTCGCCCGGGTTAAAGAAGTGAAAAAGAAACGGACGTGGCATCGTCCAATTAGAAGCGGCAAACGTTGGTAGCGCAGGCGGAGGGCGAAGAGGGACGAGGGAGGGCTTTGAGCCGTGTAGTTTGTAGGTCGTGGGCGGTGAGTAGAGGTACGTACCGTTTGACTGAAGCAGGTGTTTAATTTAGCGGTACTTGGTAACACGCGTTGTACGCCGTAAGCCTAAGGCGGACGCGGGGCACCGGCGGCGGCGGCGGCGGGGGCAGAGCCTTCGCGAAAGGTGAAGGGCGGACGAGAAGAAGAGGAGAGATACGGGGGCGAAAACGAAGGGAACGAGGGCGAGGAACGAAAGAGAGACGCGAGACGTCCGGGAGAAAGAGAGGGCGAAGTGAGAGAGTGCTCTCGGCTGTAGCGTGCAGGGCCTGCCTGCCTGCCTACTCATGGTAATTAAATGCCAGGCAATTTACAGGGCATGCATTTGCCGAAGGCTGGGGCCACCGAGTTGCCTGCTTATACTCGGCGAAGTCGCACGCTCGCCTCGCCCTACCATCCAGTTCCAACTCCTCCGTAGAAACGGCAACGGGAGAACCGAATGTTTTGCGAGAGACCGGCTCGGTTACTCCGGCCGCTTCGACTAGCCCCGAGTGACCCACCAGCCCGTCGGCCACCTCCCGCGTACACAACCCAAAGGTTTACGTTCCCTGACTCATTCGTCCCGTCACCGTTCCCCACGTCCGTCCGTCCGTCCGTCCGTCCGTCCTTCAGTCCGTCCATCCATCCATCCATCCTGCCGGAGCCCTGCCTGCCGTCCGCAAACTATCCGGTTGTTTCCTTACCGCGATTAATCCGAGTCAATTTACGTCGCTCCGCAAGAACGATCGCGCGTCCCGTGATATCGCGGATCAACAAAAAATCCGGTGCGTGCCGGGGGAAAAACGGGGGGAACGGGTCTTCTTCGCCGATGGGGTCTCGAGATATCAATTAGAGGGACCCTGAAGAAATAACAAATGCGGATCGGAACGTGTTAAATCGTTTTTAATCGAAAAGAGGTGCTCGTAGTTTTCAGTCACCGTTCATAACTTTCCTTATCTCGGGGCAAGCTTTTATCGCGAGCACGCCGGAGTTTTTGCTACTTTCCCTTCCTCTCTCTCTCTCTCTCTCTCTCGCTCCTTGTCACTTGTTGATGTCGCGGAGTCGAGGGTTTCCGGCGAAGGCCGGCGAACACGGCTACCACCCCCCGGAACCCCCGTTTCACGAGGGGTCGAGCATCGTGTGCGGCGTGCTCGAACACCCCGGGATAAGGAGAAAATTCTAGTTCGACGGACGCTTCTTGCTCCTAGCCAGAGAGAGCCAACTTTCGATCTGTGCGAAGAAGCGTTCTCGAACGACGAAAGTTTACTCTTTCGGACTTTTTCCGCCGGACTCCTTCCCCGTCGAGGATAACTTCTCGAATCGTTCTCTCGCGCGCGCGTCACCGTTAACCTCGGTACGTCGCGTCGCGTCGCCTTCGCCCTCTCGCCCCCCGGAATCCATATTTTTAAATTCGCTCGACGAATTCCCATTCCCCATTGGCCGCGACGCGAAAATCGAGGCAGCGATTTAAAGAAGAAGTAGATGAAGTAAAAAAAAAAAAAAAAAAAACGAGGGAAAGAAAGCAATTTCCGCGCGCGCCCACGAATCTTCGACGAATGTACGACCGCTGTGAGAGGCTGGGTCGTTAAAATAACTCCACGGTTATCGATTCCTCGTGGCTTTCGTTTCGGGGACCAACTAGAATGGAACGCGGTGACGCGACGCGGTGATTATTGCCGCGACGAATGGAACCTCTCCGGGCCTTGAACGGTTTCGAAATTACTATAGGGACGGCTCAAAGTATCCGACCTCGACGCTGCCTACACCCCCGTCCATAAATCTTACGGCATTCCAATAATTCGTCTGATAGTTGTCGCGATCCTTTGTAAAATATTTCATACCGGGGGTTCGACGCGATATTTCACATAGTGTTCGATAGAATAAATCGTACCATTTTTCAATGAAATTATTACACGATATTTTTATGACATTTTATTCCGAGCATTTCGCCGAAACTATCCACGACTTTTTGTACGAGTCGAAGGGTAGACGGGATTACGGAGCGCGATCGTTCTACGGTAGTTTTACGACTCGCCCTAAGACTTGGACAGGGTTGTACCTCATAGTTTTGAGTATGCATGCAGTTAGGAGGAGGGAAATGCGATTCGGGTTGACTAAATCCGACTGGAAATCAGCCGAACGATCGTTCGTAAACGATGGAACGAGGTACATTGTCGGGGCGGTCGGGAAAAGAAAGTGGGAAGAGGACCCGGGGGTCGGTTCGCGGGGCACGACGATCGTTGTCATCGTCGTTCGACGTCATTACCGGGGCTCGGCGAACCGGATATTCCGTATCTCGTCGAAGTAACGCGTAACAACGTCACTGTTTACCGTCTTTCGGCTGTACACGCCGTTATCCCCGCGTTCGCGGCTAGATCGCTGAGGGTTATCGATCCCCCTTGCCATCTACCTCGCAAACTTGAATTTTAATCGGCGACGCGCGCTTCGGAGATTACGACCGGGTCGCGGCCCGACGAATTACAAAATTCCGCGGCCCGTCGATTTTACCTCCAGCCCATCGATCGGCCGTCTCCCGTTTTTTCGTTGTCGCCGCTGTCAAACCCGAAATAAACTCGCGCTGAACCTGAATTGCGACCGTGTTTTCGTCCCGTGAATATTTTATGCGGTTGCATTTCGCCCGACGCGACCCGAACGTCGAGGACGAACCCTCCGTCCTCGGACAACCCCGGTCATAAGTGTCGAAACGATAAGGAAGTCGGCGAACGAATTAAAATTAGAACTGTTCGTGGCTCACGATTCGTTTCGCGATTTATCAAATGGTCGCGACGCGAAATACGATTATCCGCGATCCCTCGATCGAGGCAAACGGCGGTAATTTCGGGACGCGTTTCAAGACTTATGCACGGGGATGTACGCACTCGGCGGGACGTATCGAATTTTCGACCATTTTTCCGGTTTGCCGCGCCCCTGCAAAGGGGATGACGAGAAGAAAAGGACTTTTTACATAATGGCTGATACGGGCCGGTTTTCGACAGACACCGCCGGGAATACTCGGCGCCCGTTCTCTCTCGCGGCGAAAAATAAAAGGCCGGTGCACGTAACTAGCGCGTGTTAAGCCGATATCGCGGTAGGCGGGCTCGTTTTATTTCGTTTCGCTTAAATCACGCGACGCGACGCGCAACGCCACCCACGAGCGGGCATAGCGACGCTTCCTGATTTCCCGACGCCAGTACGTACGTACGTACGTACAGCGCGAATTCAACGGTCCGTTGCGAGATGACAACCTACGGATGAGCGGCATTCTCGCTTCGCCGGTCTCTCTCCCGCGTCCCTTTTTTAAATATGCTTTCGACGCCGCGCCGCTTCCGATCCGGAAATGCTCGGCGAAGGGCGTCGATCCCCCTCAATGCGATTTCGCCAATAAAAACGACCGCGAAAAAATGTCCAGTTGCCGAGTCGTCGAGCGGCGGCGGCGGCGCGGCGTCGAGGACGGACACCGAAAAGCTCCTATTCAAATGAAATAGGAAAAGCGCCGCGTACAAAAAGTAATGGATATTTACTTGTGCGACTAACAACATTTGGTGCTGATGGAATTTAAAATCTATTCGAAGAGTATGCGCGACCGGTTGATTGAAATTAACTATTCAGGATAATCGGGGGGGGAAAGTCGTGTTGTACAACGGGGAACTTCGCTGTGTACAGTGGAACTTTGACAAAGTAAAATGGAAAGGGGACGAGGCCGGGGGAGAGAGAGAGAGAAAAAAAAAGGGAAGAGGGAAAAGCGCTTAAGAAGGGATACGACTTTACGAGTTTCCGATCACGTTCGACCAACGATTCAATTGACGCGCGACACGCTCAGACTACTCGAATTTCCGGTCTCTCATGACCGGGGCTTTTAAGGAAAAGCCACGCGAAGCGATATGCCCCCGTCTTCAAGGTTTGCCCCGCCGCCAATTACGCTCTCCGCGCGTTATCGCTGGGCATTAAACCTGCCCCCCCCCCCGCGCGGGCCCCCAACATTTTAATATATTCGCCGAGGAATATCTGACACGAGAAATTACAACGATTCGTTATTTCGCATTATGGTTTCGTGTAGCCCCGGAAAGCTCGGGTGCTCGGTAAGCGTGCAAGTTTGAGCTTTTGTTGCCGCCTTATCGATTCTCGAGGCGCCTTGCGACTAACCTGCACGCCGTACAAGTAGTAAGCCTTAACGTAACTCGATACGCGGGCTCGCGGTTACGCGAACTCTGCCCTATTCTCAAACGGGCCTCAGCCGGGATGCAAAATCGATCCCGAGGATCGCGGGCGGCCGCCGAGCCGGACTTATAATCGCCACGGGAATGATACTGCAACAAGTCCGAAGTTCGGACCGGTGGTGTAGGAACGATCGGCGGGAGGCGAGGAACGCGTTCTCGAGGTCCGAGGCGTGAAACGCGGAATGGTCGGGGTCGTCGTTCGTCGTGGGAGGAAGGTCGTTACCGGCGGCGGAAGAGACCGCGATCAATCATGGGCCAGAGAAAGGACGGAAATCGATCGATCTCGGGCGAGCGGTAAAAACGCGACGCGAGGGGGCCACGGTGGATCCGATTGTCGGCGCGTTTTCTCGCGCACGCGACAGGTCGAGGTCGGGATCGAGACTTTTCAGACCCGGCCCCGCGAACGAGAGAGGCTCTAAGTAACGGGCAGGCCACGGCACCGCGTCGGTCGGTCGGCGTCGCGTCGCGTCGTAATTTCCATCGAGCGGATAGAGGCGGGCGGGTTGCGCGCACACACGATCGATGGGATCGCGTCCTCGCGTGTCTAACCGCAACTTTGCCTCTCTACGACTGCAAGGACGACCATGTTTCCTCGCGGTCGACTCCGTTTTGCATGAGAGCGTTTCGCTCTTCCCAAACGCCTTCACTCGACGGGACGGGAACGCCGCCGGAGAGAAAAATATTTCACAGAGTCCGCGTTCCCTCGCAGACGTCTCGTCGCCCGACGATCTTCCGGCAAATAGCCAATTATTTTGATAAACATTCCGTCCCGATAAGAGAGGCCCCCCCGCGGTCGGGGTCTCGGGAGGACGGCCGATCGAGAGGACGGGTCGCGCGGGGTCCCGAAGCTTTTTCGTTATTGCCGGGCAACCCGCATGCAGAATCCTTTCGCGAGGCGGTTGGTAATTTCCCGCGCGGCGAGTCGGCAATGATTAAGCTTTCGCTCTACGGTAATTACGCGAAGCACGGAAACACGGCCGAGGTGTATACAACAACGCGCATTCACCCGCGGCCCACGGCGGCCTCGCTCTTTCCCGTTCTAGCCGCGGCGGCGGCGGCACCGCGAGGGTCTTCCACCGGGTTGCGCTCCGAAGTTAATAATAATTGCGTACACAAAAAAACTCTCGCGAGCCCAGCGACGAGAAAGCGAGATGAACGGTGCATGCGAGGCACCGCGAGCGGAAAAGGGCCGCGTTAACCAAGAGTAAACCGTATAAATATTAAATTCGAATGGAAGCGGCGAGTCCCATGAAATTTTTTTCGGACTCGTTCGGTCGGATCCATTTCCGCGACAAGCGCTATTCCGTTTCCCGGGGCAAGAACGCCGGAGGGCCGGGGGCGCATTAGAAGAGCGGCGTTTAAGGAGGGCGGAGGAGACGGGCCCCGAACGAGGGACGGAGGCAGGGAACGGGGTGATAAGAAATGAACTTTCGCGGGAACGTTCTTGTTTCCGGCTTCAGCCCCGCGCGCGCGGCACCATTGCTGACTATGGTGGAAAACATTGCAGCCATTTTCCTCGCCGCCTCTTCGCGTAGATTGCGGTCTTATGAAATTACGCGGAACGACTTCGCGGCGGTGCGACGAGCGAACGGAACGTTCAACCGGAAGGAATGAAATTTCGGAAACTTCTAGAATAGAACACGGTCGATTCTCGTCCCGTTCAAAAATTGATCGTATCAACGCGCGGCCGCTTTAGTTGTTATTAAATATAGAGACTAACGCCTCGGTTTACAACCGGTGGAGGGAGGGCGACGCGGTGTACGAACGGCAGGCAGCGGGAATCCTGCGCGAATCGAGGCACGTACTCGGCCCGGCCGCCCGACAGCCTAATCTATTGCCATTTACATAATAGACAAACGAAACGGAAACGAAAGGAAAGGAACCGGGAACGTAAAAGCGTAGACGTCTAGCGTGTCGTTGGGTAACCCGACTATATGACGCACCGGAGGAGCTGCAAGTTATAAAACGTTAGTCCCGTGCCGCGATCTCCCGGGAACATCTAGCCGGAATAAAGTCTCGAAAAAGGAGGGATAACGCCGGTCTCTATTACCGAGCGACGCGCCTCCCGTTCCCCACGCGAATCTGCCAAAGTAGAATACAACGATTCGTTCCCGGAGTTTAATACGTTCCGCCGCAATGGACGCGATAAACCAGGATGTGAAATAGTCATAGCGGGACAATGTGTACGAAGGAAGGAAGCGGCGGCGTATCCGCGGAGCCGGGCGCGCGCGCTTTTCAACAATTACCGCGATAAACCGGAGGGAAAGTTCGAGCGGAGCCAGATTGCGGGAGCAATACAGGACGCGGTAGTGGGTAGCCGATGGGACGGCGGGCTAGAATCGGACTATCTGGCGATCCGTGGCTTCCGCCATCGAATTGTACGGTGAGCAAACTCGGGGACCCCGGGTCTTGCGCGCGCGCTGCGCTGCGCTCTCACCGTGCCACCCCGTTTACCCGGTAGGATAGCACCTAATGTAATCACGATAATGGCCATGCCGGGTCAACCAAGAGCTCCGCGCCATCGCTCTCGGCATCCCAGACATTCCTGTATCATCGCGTGATCTGGACATGAAAGGGGAAGAGGAATGGGAATAGAGAGGCGGCAGGAACAAGAGGCGTGGAGGAGGAACCGGCGGTGGAGGAGGGACGGAGGGCGAGACGATACTCCCGTGGAATCCCGATTACTAACGGGCGCTAACGGGCTTCCGAACAATCGTCGTCCGTCGATGCATCATCGTTCATCGACAGAATTGCAACTCCTCTTTCGATCGGTGAAAAATAATTCCGCGGTATCGCGCTCCGCCCGGTTATTCGAGACGAAATCCGGATCCGAGAGACGGAACCTCGACTCTTCGCAAAACTATTAAAGGTCGATGGTACGCGATAAACAAGGTGAGTTAACATTTTTGAAGACGATCTCGTCCGCGGACGAAGTTTCTACGCTCGAACTTGATTCCGACCGCGGGGCCGAGGACGCTTCCATCTGGAGGATTAGGCCGAGCGGCAAAGGCGGATGAAGCAAGTGTGAGTTAAAACGAGAAACGAGCCCGTTAAACGAATTAACGTTCTCCGCGGTTCTCGGACCAACTTCCGTCCCGGCTGTGTTTCGACTTGGGAGGACACAACCGAGCCATCCGTTTCGTCCACCGAAACTTTTCCTTTTACCGCCGCGGCATTCTCGTTCCCTTCCCTCTCTCTCTCTCTCTCTCGCTCGCTCTTTTCGGCGCGGGGATTTCAATGCACCGGCTGTTCTTTGTGCCAGTCAAGTAATCTGTGAACCCTCGTTACATTCGTGACAACCGAGTAATCTCCGAGGTCCCCCCCGCCCGTTACATTTGCATAAGAAGTCGTTTCTAACAAGCGCGTTTAAAACGGATCTCTTCATAGAGTAAATACCAAACGAAAGAGCGTTATCTCCTTGTTACTTTAACTGGCGAGAAGACGGCGGCGGTAGTAAACTCGGGAGAAGAACGAGTACAATCAGCACCTGCCTAGCGGTCCGTAAGTCAAAAAAGGGTCTGCGAAATATCCGACGCGCTCCAGTTATCAGGGGGGCAAAAAAAAAAAGATATTGTGTAGTGCTCTAGGATAGACAATTGCATTTGTAGCGATCAGAAAATCGAGAGGGAGAGAGCGGGTCGTGTATAAATCGGTATGCATGCATATTTCGCCTTTGATAGTTACGTTCATTTGCATGCTCGCGAAACTATCGGGGCACCCTCCCCCCGGCGCCCCCTCCTAAATCGATATACTACACATTCGAACGCAGCAGCCCGACACGCGTCGAATAACCAGAGGAAAATAACGCGGGGGTAGGAGCAGAGGTTTCCTGGCGAGCCCAAGCCTCTCGTTACTCGCCTAAACGCGAAATCGGTCGCGATTACGTATGGCGGAGCGAAGGTTATCGCTTGGTGTTTCGCTGCCTTAATTGCGTGCAGCGTCAGCGGATAATTGATGAAGTAACGCGATTACCCGTATGGTCGGATAATTCTGTGGATTGTTACGAAACCGGCCATCGCGCCCGCGTTTGATAATCGATTGCGCGTAGCTACAATCTGTTCGCTCTATCGTGCGTGGCAACGACAGTATAACGAAGCCATAGCTAAACCCATCGGAATTGTTCTCTTGTCCTTTGGCACGCACACGCGCGCGCGTTTTCCCGCGGAGGAGAACGAACGCCTCGCGCGGTCTTTTATCGTTTCCTTTCTCTCAAGCTTCCCGCCGCCGGAGAGCCGACAGGCCACAAAGGGATTCCGCCAGGAGACAAATTAACTCGCGCTGTTTCTTTTTTATTAATAAACCGGCAACTTTGTTAGCGCGACGTGTGACAATTCCGCTTTGAAAATTAGTGGAGTACACCGGCCAAAGACAAAAGGCGAGCTTCTTGCTGCCGTAATTAATTTTTTTCCCGGGGAAAAAGGAACAGGTGGATTACTTACGGGTTCTTGGAGCGTGTAAATTTTAATTCTCTTGACCGCGCGCGAACCGGTGGAGTCATCTCTCTGATACCCATTTCAGTCGCAGACTCGGTTTTAATCGATTTTCGCTGCGGAGGAAAGACGCCCGGAGACCATCGCGCGGGCGTCAACTGATCGTGGGACGGTACCGAGACGCGTGTATCGCGCTCAGACAAGGCAGCTCTCGTCGTTATCCAGCAGGAATAACGAAAACTTCTACCCGATGAAAACTTCTTACACCTTTTCACACGAAAAAAAGTGTTTACAATAAACAATTTAATTTGTTAATTAATTATCGACGCTAGAGAAAAATTTTGTATACGGAGGTTGTAGGTACTGATATCCTCTACGAGAAAGGTTCTGTGTATTTTTCTTCTAACTCTGTTATAAAACAAGTTAAACATGATTAATCGGCTTTTTATAGGTACTGACAAAATCCGACCGTCCCGGACGTCGAATCAGCCAACTTTTGGCGAGAAATTTCATTTTCTCTCAATTACTCCAAAAGCGTTGAACTTACGGGAGAAGTGCATACAATCTTTCTTGTAGCTAATGACTAGAGCTACAACTTTTGTATGAAACTTTTTTCGCTAGCGTCGATAGTTTCCGAATATTTTGCAAAAAACTGTTTTTTCGTTTTTTACCAAAAACTCGTTAACTATTGACGATACAAAAAAATGCTTCATACAGAAATTGTAGCTCTCGTTGTCAGCTACAAATAAGGTCTGATGCAATTTTCCCGTAAGTTCAACAATTTAGGAGTAATTGAGGAAAAACGATATTTTAGCGAAATCTGAAGGGGTACCCCTTGGAAAAATCTCGTAAAAATTGAAAATTTTTTTTTCTCGGAATTTCGAAAAATCCTTCGGGTAAAAGTTGTAGGTACTATTATTTCCTGCAAGAAAGGTCATATAAAGTTTCCTTCTAACACGTACACTTCGGGAAGTAATCGATTAATTATTACGCTCGTCATCAATTACTCTATTCCGAGCAGATTATACTAGCTTACCAATTACTATTTCATTGTATATTTCAAACCACAAAAAAAAACATATAAAACCAGTAAATATTCTTAACTTTATTTTTATAAAAGTAATATTAATAAAACGACTATACTTGTCTTAACTTAAAGGTTTCTGCGCTGTCCATCGGACATTCGCAACAATGCTTCCGGCAGGCGTTTCTCGGCCAAGTTCTTTGTTCCAGGAAGATGAGAGTCTAGTTGACTTCTCTCCAGCAAGTTCTGTACACCTTGGTGTTGAGCAATCAATTTGGACAAAGGCATGGCCTTCTCCTCTAAGTTTTCCGCGCCTGGTATCGATGGGAGAACCAGTTCCGCGTCGTCAGCAATAGCATAAGGATATTCCGGCGTTTTGGGCACGCCAGCAGCCGCCAGAGCTCCGATCACTCCAACGAAGAGCAGGACGATCTGCAATCATTCCAAAAATCAATCATCCACTTATAAACAAAAAGATAATCCGTGCACACAAGATTCAATTATTCTTTTATTATTCGTACACGTTCCCATTTTGCATTGTAACGTTAGCAGAATAAAAATGTGCTTTACGAATCAAGATTTAAAATTCTGTTATCGCGTTATCATACGTGTCCCGCTCGACTTCTTACCTTGATCATGTTCGCTCGAATAACCGCGTACAACTGTTTGCCGATCGGAGGACGCGACCGATACTTTTATACGATACGAACGGCGTGGCGACACCGGTCCCACAACATGAATCGACGTTTTATTTCGTCGAGCGGAGGAGCCCCGGGGCATCGAGCTGTTTTTCTCCTTTTTCTGTCTACCTGTTCTCGCGCGCGCGGAACCGGCGGCGGCGCCGGGACTCGAGGCGGATCCGATGATGGAAAAACGATAAATCACGGAACTTTGCCTATATCGATTTCCGCGATTTATAGCCTTCGATCGTTTACGCTGTCCGACGATACCGGCACCGAGACGAATCGCGCACCGCTTAAATAATAATAATAACGTCAGTCACTGCGGAAAGTGCGCGAGCGATCGCGAGGTAAATATTATTTCCCGAGAGGAAACAAATTATCCGCGGGCTCCGTTTTACGTCTGTTTATCCGAAAAGAAGGCATCGGATTCTGCGAAATCGCAAAAAGGAACGTGGCCGTCCGAGAGACGCTTCCTCCTTTTTTCTCTGTTTCCGATAGCTACGCCGGTGCCGGATAATCGAGTGACACCTACGCCACGATCTCCTGCGCCTTTTAAGGTGCGACGACATTTACGGGAGAGCGAACGCGCCGGGACGGGTGCGCGGGGGTCGCCGACGGGGAAATCGACGTCATTTTAACCCTCTTCCAGGCGATTAACCCCGGCTATTATAAAACCATCCCTCGATGGCGTAAACCACGACCGCTCTAAGGGGAAGCGTGACGTCACCGATCTTTCCGCATGCCTTGACATTTCTCACGTCACACCGTAACTTTCTTTTCGTTAGTCAACTTACTTACGCGTTCCCTCGTCCCGAGAAAATTTGATCGACGTTTCTCGGTCTTTCCAAAACCCGTTAAAAATAAACGGTTTTCGCGCGCGCCTCCGCCGAACACGCCTACGACCGAAAACAATTACGTCTTTTCTTCTCGATTCGAATTAAACGGGTTGGCCTCCGCGCGAACACGTGCCGTCCCGATCGGATCCTCGTTCTGGCCGTTGCACAATGCATTAAAAAAATATCGCGCCCGGCGCCGCAGTTTCCCGATCCGAGAAACGCATTAACGAGGGAAATTCGGTAAACGATTCCGGGCGTAAATCAGCCGGCGCAATTCTCGAATGGTGACAGTTTGGAAATTGAAACCGTTACCGCGTGCCACCCGATTTAAAGTGTCGCGCAATCGCCGATCTATGTATACATAATTAAACCATCGCGCGAGACCGTCCTTCGTCGGGCTGGTCGCCTCGTAACATAACAACGACGACCTTTTCGACGACGATTTCAAGTTCGAAGTTAACGAATCTCGTGATTCTTAAATTAGTCGTTCGCTCAACACGCCCCGAGNCGACGTCATTTTAACCCTCTTCCAGGCGATTAACCCCGGCTATTATAAAACCATCCCTCGATGGCGTAAACCACGACCGCTCTAAGGGGAAGCGTGACGTCACCGATCTTTCCGCATGCCTTGACATTTCTCACGTCACACCGTAACTTTCTTTTCGTTAGTCAACTTACTTACGCGTTCCCTCGTCCCGAGAAAATTTGATCGACGTTTCTCGGTCTTTCCAAAACCCGTTAAAAATAAACGGTTTTCGCGCGCGCCTCCGCCGAACACGCCTACGACCGAAAACAATTACGTCTTTTCTTCTCGATTCGAATTAAACGGGTTGGCCTCCGCGCGAACACGTGCCGTCCCGATCGGATCCTCGTTCTGGCCGTTGCACAATGCATTAAAAAAATATCGCGCCCGGCGCCGCAGTTTCCCGATCCGAGAAACGCATTAACGAGGGAAATTCGGTAAACGATTCCGGGCGTAAATCAGCCGGCGCAATTCTCGAATGGTGACAGTTTGGAAATTGAAACCGTTACCGCGTGCCACCCGATTTAAAGTGTCGCGCAATCGCCGATCTATGTATACATAATTAAACCATCGCGCGAGACCGTCCTTCGTCGGGCTGGTCGCCTCGTAACATAACAACGACGACCTTTTCGACGACGATTTCAAGTTCGAAGTTAACGAATCTCGTGATTCTTAAATTAGTCGTTCGCTCAACACGCCCCGAGTCGTTCCGGTTTCTGCTTATGCTTGCATCTCGTTTTCGCCTCGAAACAGGGAATACCGAAAATACACGCGCCGCCGGTCCCGTTTGACGTAGGACCAGGAGTAGTTTCGAAGTAAACCGACCGGGCGTAATCGATCTGCCGTTTGTTTGGAGAATCCAGCCGCGCACGTCGAACGGTGGTTAACTTTGCTAGTTTGATTTAAGATCGGTTTCGAGTTCCGTTAAAACTCAGCGTGCGGCCCGATTCTCGGTTGCCCTGTTTTCCCCAAAAATTTTATTTTATCGCCGAAGATGAATAAGCAGCCGCGCAGGATTCAGGGAAGGGCCTCGATGTCGTTCCCCGCGCCGGACGGTGTCCTCGACGTGGATCAGCTCCTGAAAGTTGATCCATGGAACGAGATAGACAATTTCGTCCAGGAGAATTTCGCGCAAGACGTCCTGAACGAATTCAATGAACGCTTCAATCTCGATCCGCAGCTCAAGCCCCCGGGTAAGCGTACAATTTTTCAGAACATGTTACAGGATATTTCACGTTCGACATTGACTGCAGAAGTCCAAGCGAAGAAGCGGTCGCCTCGTAAAACTCCGACGAAGCAAACGGTCAAAGAGAAACCGGGAACGGAAGCGACGGACGACCATCCGCAGGCGGACGGTAATCCAAAACCAAACAAAAGACCAAGAGGACAAATAAAATATTAAAATAAAATAATAAATTTCGCAGAAGTCGACGAGGAGAATAAGACGGTTCCAGAGGAAAAGGAGGATAACAAGGAAAATACTGCACCTAAGAATAAAAGAAAAAGGCAGAGTAAGAAGGAAGGGAGCAAAGATGAAAATAAATCGGTGAATCGACAAAGGAAACCGACAACGCGCGCTAAGAAAAATCCGTTGTCTACGAGCAGCCAGGAACAAGAAGCTTCTTCGGTAGAAAAGGGTAGCCAAAATGAAAGTACGAGTAAGACTGCGACTAGGAAAAGAAAGGCACCAGCCAACAGGAACAGCAAGAAGACATCGATGAATCCAGTAGTAGATGCTTCTTCGATAGTAGAGAATACTCAAAACGAAAGTACGAACAAGACTGCGAATAGAAGAAAAGCACCAGTTAAAAGGAACACCAAAAAATCACCGATCGAATCGGTAGTAGGTGCATCTTCAGTAGAAGAGAATACCCAAAATGAAAGTACGAGTAAGACTGCGACTAGGAAAAGAAAGGCACCAGTCAAGAGGAACAGTAAGAAGCCATCGATGAATCCAGTAGTAAATGATTCTTCAGTAGTAGAGAATACTCAAAATGAAATTACAAGTTCAGTAGCAGTCAACGATAGCTGCGAGAAGTCACCGATGAAACCAGTAATAAATGTTTCTTCAGTAGAGAATGTCCAAAATGGAAGTACAAGTACCAATGGAGGAACTGGATTAGCAATCAATGTCAGCTGCAAAAAGTCACCGATGAAATCAGTAATAAATATTTCTTCAGTAGAAAATATACAAAATGAAAGTACAATTATTAATGACAAAACTGAATTAGCAATCAATGGCAACTGCAAGAAGTCACCGATGAAACCAGTAATAAATATTTCTTCAGTAGAAAATAACCAAATTGAAAATACAAGTACCAATGAAAGAACTGGATTAGCAATCAATGGCAGCTGCAAAAAGTCACCGATGAAATCAGTAATAAATATTTCTTCAGTAGAAAATATACAAAATGAAAGTACAATTATTAATGACAAAACTGAATTAGCAATCAATGGCAACTGCAAGAAGTCACCGATGAAACCAGTAATAAATATTTCTTCAGTAGAAAATACCCAAAATGGAAGTACAAGTACCAATGAAAGAGCTGAATTAGGAATCAATATCAGCCGCGAGAAGTTACCGATGAAACTAGTAGTAGATAGTTCTTCAGTAGAAGAGAATACCCAAACTGAAAACGCAAGTACGAATAAAAGCGCACTATCAGACGATTGTAACTACAATAAGTCGTCAATCAAAACAGAATTTCCTTTGATAGGAAATAAAACCCAAAATGAAAGCACAGATATGAGAAGTGCACTATCTTCCAAGGGCAACTGCAAAAATTCGCCGATCACCACGAGCACGCCGAAACGTGGCATCTCGATATTTAGCAACTCCACTGACACGGAGACTGTTATCGCGGACTACCACTTGTCGGCGAAGGATTTTTCTGTAACGAGCGATGCTTCCGTGAAGAAGCACCGCGAGATGGAAGAAACTAGCGTAACAAAGAATCCGTATAACAACAATAACACCGAGTGCGCCGAGTCGAAATGTCGGCCAGCTGGTAAAAGAGAAAAACAGCGTATGGGCGACGAATCAAAAATATGCAGAAAAAGAGGAAAGTGCAACAAACATCGGGATGAGAATACGGCGACGACAGGTGAGCGCGGGCTCTCTCCTCGAGTTATTACGCCGTTTCGGTAACTGTTTGCTTTTTTTCTTGCAGAGAAAAAGCTGGCCGGACCGTTTGAGAGACGACTGATCAAACACCGAGAGAAGCAGAGAGACAGAAGGATACGTCGGCACGAGAAGAGAGCCGAGGTGGCCATGGAAAAATTCAGTCACCACGTCATACGGATCGTGAAAAAAATGGGTTATTTGCCAGGTATAGAGAATTACACAATCGGTACGATTCGTCTCAAAGCACAGTATCGTACTAAATTAAAAAATGTTTGCTTTTTTGTGAAAGAGAATTATGATCCCGCGTCGAAGTCTGAGACGGAGGACGACAGCAGTGACGCATCTTTCAGCGATTTGTCCGACTACGATTCCTCTTGTTCGGACGAGTCGTGTTCGTGCTGTACCTGGAGCACCTGCTCGTCGAGCATGACCGAATACACTATATGTTCCTGTGCCGATTGCGAGGCCGCGTGAAGCCGAGACGAGAATTAGAACAGACGTCATCCACGGCTTAGCTCATCCCCGCGATCAATTTTTATAAACAAGACCAATTCCAATTTTAAAATACGACTGTTTTTTGCGCGCGTGGCGCCGCCGTTCTTAATTTAAGTCCCGTTCGCTAACCCTTTCCTATAAAACTTTACTTTCGTGTATTTTCCAATCCGGCGTGTGTAGCAATTTTAATTTCGTACGTAAAACAAGCCTCCTACTAATAGAGAGTCTGCGAACTCGTATCGATTTTATTATTTGCAAAAGAAAATGTTTGGTAAACGTGAATTATGTATACGTAGAAGAAATCGAATAAAGAATGTTTTTTACGCCCCACCCGAAAAGATTATGTAGCAGAGGTATTCTAAGAATCCTGTTCTGTAACCGTCCAGAAATTGTTGATCTCCCGCGACGCGTCTTCGATCGCGGGCTCTAATGACCGATGACTCGAAAGCGAAAGAGTCGACGATACACATCGTATTACCTAGTTCCATCGTAACGGTTTTCTCTATTTATATCTCCGATATCGTTGCACTGGTATGTATGATCCCATCCCTATGGACATCGGTATACTTGACACACATTTTAAAAATAATATCTGGTTTAAATTAAATTCCACCTGAGGAGAGGTACGCGTATCATTCGGGAAATCGGTATATCCGTCGTGCGTGTCGCGAAATCCTCCTCGCCCGAGATCGCTACTTTTGCACGTGCTGGGAGGCCACTCGACGGACTCGAGTGCGTCTACCGGAGGAAAAATCGTTAAATTTATCCCCGGTCTCGAGACCACGAGTGACATCTCGACAAGCAATTACCTTGACTCGATCTAAGGAAAAAATCAGCGTGGAAATCGATTCTCCCCGTCACACCCTTATCTCAATTTCCTATTGCGTCGTGCAATTAGCCCCGGAGGTGCTCCTCGGCCCTAAAGAGATGACTGTTGGAACGAGTGGCTAGACGTCCAAGTTTAAACGGTCGTTAAAAAATTGACGCGCTTGTAACTATAAGTATTTTACGGCATATGCATTAAACCGTTTAACTTGTTACTTTCGCAGCCGGGTGCTTCGTAGCCCGGTCTACCCCACAGACTCTGTACGTCTGCGCGTCTCGGCCCGGTCTATAAAAGAGGCGCAGGGCGTCGCGGCGGCTCCAGAAACGCGAAGTACGCGCATTGCTGAAAATGTGATCGCATTGAGCCAAGCACAGTTTCGTTCGTTCCGTCGTTTGACAGTTTGATTACGAGCTCGATTAATTCAGTGGTTCACGTATCGCGACGCATCGTCGCAGCGAAAATGTAACTGAGGGGAGTCCGAACGGTTTGTGACAAGTTACGCTGACAANCTATTGCGTCGTGCAATTAGCCCCGGAGGTGCTCCTCGGCCCTAAAGAGACGACTGCTGGAACGGGTGGCTAGACGTCCAAGTTTAAACGGTCGTTAAAAAATTGACGCGCTTGTAACTATAAGTATTTTACGGCACATGCATTAAACCGTTTAACTTGTTACTTTCGCAGCCGGGTGCTTCGTAGCCCGGTCTACCCCACAGACTCTGTACGTCTGCGCGTCTCGGCCCGGTCTATAAAAGAGGCGCAGGGCGTCGCGGCGGCTCCAGAAACGCGAAGTACGCGCATTGCTGAAAATGTGATCGCATTGAGCCCAAGCACAGTTTCGTTCGTTCCGTCGTTTGACAGTTTGATTACGAGGTCGATTAATTCAGTGGTTCACGTATCGCGACGCATCGTCGCAGCGAAAATGTAACTGAGGGGAGTCCGAACGGTTTGTGACAAGTTACGCTGTCAGAATCTCGTCGTCGTGAACAGTACCCCGTCTGTGCCTGCGAGGATTTTTACCCACCCGAAGGACGATCATTGCCGTGGTAAGTTCGCTCGGAAAATCTGTCGAAGGGATCTAACGGGGTGAACCTGTGACAATAAAAATTAGAGCGTAGATTAGACGGAACCGCTTCGACGAGCCCCCGGCCTGCCCGTGACGTTCGTCGCCGTTCTCTCTCTCTCTTTCTCTCGTTTCCCCTTTGAACTCGGCGTTTCTCTCGATCGTACAGAGGGACATAAACCAAAATATTACTTCACTAATCTCCGGCAAGAGTTAAAATAGACCCGGTAAACAGAAACGCTAAATATAACCGCGTCCGCGCAGCTTGTCACGGCGGGCGTACCGGTGAGAGCCGACGTGGATGTTAAAAAAGAAAGAAGTAAAAAATAATATGTGACCGGGAGTTCTGCGAATCGAGGGATGCGCGATTTACGTAAAGAATCACGACCGGCATAAAAATACTGAGTCTCGTCGGCGCGCGGGCCGAAGCTCGGAGGGGACGGATTTTATTTCGGGGCGAAACGACCGGCAATAAAATCCAATCGCGTAACCAAAGAGTCTTAAAAACGCCGATTGTTTCCCTTCCGAGTGAATCGGCTGCTCGAAAAAAAAGCAAAACACGGGTCAAGCGGATCCCGGATGACGTACGACATCGACAAATAAACTTCTTCCACGAAACGTTACTTTTCTCGCCTCCCCCAAAACGTCCGCTGACATACGTAATAACCATGCCCGAATTTATTGTTCGTTTACGAGATCTGTCTAATCAATCCGTACCGCTGCTCTTTATCCCCCACTGCTGCGATCGTGTGCGTTTCATTCTTTATCACACGATTCTCTTTGCAATGACGTACGCATTGAAAATGAGTCGGAATCCTAATCGGGATCGGGCCGACATGAAACGATAACGGAACGGTTTGACGCGCGTTGCCGCAGCGAAATCCTTCCTTGCTATTGATCTAGTCAGCTCAAAAGGTCCTGGGTTCACCCGGCCAACCTCCACCGTTCTCCTCTCGCCCGACCGCCCTCCGTTTCGTCCTTTCACACGCCTTATCAATACGTTTTCAATTTTCCCAGGACTCCCTAACGAGAAAATTCAATTCTCGCGTCGTTTTCCGGAGGCCAACCATATTGGTGCGTAAATGAAAATTGAGAGATCCATTCGTCGTGACCCTCGACCTNTGGGATCTCTCGTTTGATCGTTCGATCGGGCAAGGGCAAGGGCGATTCTTGAATCGAGGGTTCAATGCCCTCTCCCGCTGATAAAAACCCGTCCGAGTGGTAAACGCGTTACACGCTCGATCGGTCGTACACCGTCACAGGACTTACACCCGTGCGCGCCGATGACGCAAACGGAAAAGTGGAAAGACTTTTCCCTGTCGGCCGTTTATACGATCGCGCGCGCGAAGGAAACGAGCAGAGAGGGGAACGGTCTGACGGAGATCGATCGATCCCCCCGAGTTATCTCCAAAGAAAGATCTAGAAACGCATTAATCTAAAGGCCATAGAGCTATTGTGGGAGCCTCGAGTATCCAATTTGGCAAAATCGATCCGAATCTGTTTAACGTAAAACTGATCCGTCGAGCTCCGACCTCAGCCATTTATTAATTGACGGGAGCCCGTCTTTTTATAGAACTTCGAGNCCCGAGTTATCTCCAAAGAAAGATCTAGAAACGCATTAATCTAAAGGCCAGAGAGCTATTGTGGGAGCCTCGAGTATCCAATTTGGCAAAATCGATCCGAATCTGTTTAACGTAAAACTGATCCGTCGAGCTCCGACCTCAGCCATTTATTAATTGACGGGAGCCCGTCTTTTTATAGAACTTCGAGTTAATCGTGGACTTCCACCGTTCGTTTCCAGATGAAACTTCACGAGAAGAAGGAGTCCGGTATCCACAGGGTGCAGGAGGTACCGCTGGAGGAGTTGGACCTCTCGAAGGAGTACGAAGTGGAGAAGACCCTCGGCGAGGGTAGTTTCGCGAAAGTTTTATTGGCGACTCACCGGGCGACGAGGACGAGAGTCGTCCTGAAGGCCGTCCATCAGGAGTTGACGACGGAGAAGGACTTTTTCCGCGAGTTCCACTACTCGTACCATCTGAGCCCGCACCCGAGCATCCTGTGCTCGTACGCCGTCGCGTTCAAAGCCGAGAAGTGTTTCGTCTTCGCGCAGGAATACGCGCCGTACGGCGACCTCGCGGGCAACGTTAGGGCCGGCGGCCTCAGCGAGGACGCGTGCAAGAGGATCGCGAGTCAGCTGTGCTCCGCGCTCGACTTCATTCACTCGAAACAGCTGGCACACAGGGACATCAAGCTGGAGAACGTGCTCGTCTTCTCGTTGGACATGTCCAAGATCACGCTCTGCGACTTCGGGTGCACCAGGCGCGAGGGCACCCTCGTGAACAAGATCCGATGCACTTGGCTGCCGTTCGAGCCGCCGGAGATCTATGAAATGGTCAAGAATGAGAGGTACCCGTGCAAGAGGAGCGCCGACTGCTGGCAATTCGGCATCGTCCTGTTCGTCTGCCTGACGGGGAACCCTCCGTGGCAGACCGCCGACCCGATCCAAGACCCGGACTATTCGGCATTCCAGAGGTGGCTGAAGAGGAGGACCACGAAGGTCCCTCCCAATTTCAGGCGGTTCACGCCCAGGCTGCTCAGATACTTCAGGCGGACGTTCGAGCACAAGCCCGAGAAGAGGCCGCACGTAACGGAGATCAACAAGTACTTGAAGGACTCGTGGTGCGTGAACAAGATAAGCCACAGCGCCAGTTCGACGCTGGTCGACGCGAACGAAAGCATAGCGAGGAGAGGCGACAGCCTGCTCTATCTGGACACGGTCCTCGACGATTCGAGGAACGTCGACGAGAACAAGAACAAGTTGAGGAAGCTGCTGAACAGTTACGGCCTCGAGACGACGATCGACCAGAAGGTGGTCACCAAGAGGATCTGGGAGTGGGTGATGCAGTGCGACTCGAACGTCGCGGAGCCGGCTTTCGCCGGCAGCCTCGGTACGGAGAACATGTGAGGGATGGCCAGGGCTTCTAGCGAACCTTGCCTGAGAAGCGGTCACCGCGAACGGAAGTACAGTTTCGGCGGTTTCGAAGTCGACCGCGAGGAGGACGCTCCGTCGCTGAGATATGCCAATGTGACGGCGTTCGAGAGGACGGCGTCGGCCCGACTCTTCCACTAGAGGACGACGCCCCCGCGAGTGGCGAGTCCTCGGACGGTGACCGGACACGGACGTGAAAACGTGTGATAATTCCCTCCTATCATCTTCCCCGTCCTCGACTAGTTTTCGGTCTCGACCACCCACGCGCATCTCTTTCTTTTCCCTCTTCAATCTCCTCTACAAGCGGACCAATTATCGAACGCGCATACGCGCGTACGTGCGTACGGTACACGCACTCCCTTTCTCTTATATGTATATACGTTATCGCACGGGCATCTTTCGTACATTTCCTTTTACGAGACGCAGCTTCGTGACATGGGAATCGCCTACTAAAGGGACTGTTATAGAAAACGACAGGCGGATTTTCCTCACCATTTTCCACGAATACGAAACGAATGTGATAAAAACCAAATGTAAAGAACTCGTTAAGACTGCAGCGAGCAGCGGTCGGTGTATTCGTTGTCGACTAATTAGAGACAATAATGACTGCGGATTTCCTATTGTAATTTATTACGTTATATGATAATCAGACTGTAGATTTCTATGCAAACCAGTCAATGCCAGGTGATTAAACGGGTACGGATCGGAGTTTCTCTCATCGTTTAACCATTCGCTTCTGATGTTTTGTATATTTTTACTCGTAGCGTACAACGTTTATTATTTTTGTATGAACGCATGAAATCTGCAGTCTAATGATAATTGTATTGTAACATTAACGAATGACAACCGGTAGTAGTCACTGTACGAGGTCTCTCGTGAAAATCGACGGGATACCTCGAACAGAGATTCAGGCGGTGTAACAGTGTCGTTAAGCGATAGAGCATAAACATAGCGCGCATATATTCTTCTAGCAATTTATCGGTAGAAGATCGGTGGTGCATACACAATAAGGTAGAGCTATCTTACCAGAAAACAACAGGCTATATATACGATACATACATATACATACGTAACACTGTTCTTCCCCTACGTGAACATTTGTAAATTAGCGAACACGTAGAGAGGTAACGAGTTAAGAATATTAATAATGGACGTAAACGAAAGGGAAGAATCGTGCGACATAAAACGCGTTGGGTCTTCGTTAATGCGAAGCAATGTTTTCTATACGTATATAAACGATATCGAAATAAACGTATTAAATATGAAATGTTTACAGCGTTCTGTCCTTCGACGACGACGAAGAAGAGTCGCGATTTCTGCTTGATTTCTTTTATTTGTCTCGTCGTCCTTCGGTCCCTGCGTCTCGAACGGGAGAACAGTCGAGGGGACCATCGGGAGCACCTGACCTTTGACCTTTCTCGCTCCTTACCCTGTATTCCACGAGTCTCGCGGGAGCATCGCGAACGTGCCACTTGTCCGATTTGACACACCCTTGACCCGCGACGCCTATTTTCCTCGAGGGCCGCGCTTATTTACTACATCGCACGGGCAGCCAGGTGTGTGCACGTGATCGCTGGGTTTTCAAAAGGAACTCGTCCAACATCGACGTTCTCAGAATCAATTAGAAAGCGTCCGTGAGACGAGNGATCGGAGTTTCTCTCATCGTTTAACCATTCGCTTCTGATGTTTTGTATATTTTTACTCGTAGCGTATAACGTTTATTATTTTTGTATGAACGCATGAAATCTGCAGTCTAATGATAATTGTATTCTAACATTAACGAATGACAACCGGTAGTAGTCACTGTACGAGGTCTCTCGTGAAAATCGACGGGATACCTCGAACAGAGATTCAGGCGGTGTAACAGTGTCGTTAAGCGATAGAGCATAAACATAGCGCGCATATATTCTTCTAGCAATTTATCGGTAGAAGATCGGTGGTGCATACACAATAAGGTAGAGCTATCTTACCAGAAAACAACAGGCTATATATACGATACATACATATACATACGTAACACTGTTCTTCCCCTACGTGAACATTTGTAAATTAGCGAACACGTAGAGAGGTAACGAGTTAAGAATATTAATAATGGACGTAAACGAAAGGGAAGAATCGTGCGACATAAAACGCGTTGGGTCTTCGTTAATGCGAAGCAATGTTTTCTATACGTATATAAACGATATCGAAATAAACGTATTAAATATGAAATGTTTACAGCGTTCTGTCCTTCGACGACGACGAAGAAGAGACGCGATTTCTGCTTGATTTCTTTTATTTGTCTCGTCGTCCTTCGATCCCTGCGTCTCGAACGGGAGAACAGTCGAGGGGACCATCGGGAGCACCTGACCTTTGACCTTTCTCGCTCCTTACCCTGTATTCCACGAGTCTCGCGGGAGCATCGCGAACGTGCCACTTGTCCGATTTGACACACCCTTGACCCGCGACGCCTATTTTCCTCGAGGGCCGCGCTTATTTACTACATCGCACGGGCAGCCAGGTGTGTGCACGTGATCGCCGGGTTTTCAAAAGGAACTCGTCCAACATCGACGTTCTCAGAATCAATTAGAAAGCGTCCGTGAGGCGAAGTAAATTTTTAACGAGTAACGGTACGAGGGGCCCGGGTTTAATCGGAAATACGTTTGCGCAACGTGTTTGGATTTCTTTGAACGTGCGAAACCAAATTGGAACCACTGAATTTATCACGCGATTCGAACGATTCGCAGAATCGTTGGCAAGCCGCGGTTTAGACCGCCGTTCACCGGGCAGGACAGTGGAGGCACTTTTCAGCGCGGTAACAATGGATTTTCCCTCGGTACGATTGACGTTGACGCGATACGGAGAAAACCGAATTAGCGAACGTCATGCGGCGCGCATCCGGCTTTTATCCTATCTGGATGAAACGTGTATTTTGATCTCGCGCGCATCTATTTCCGCGCCTCGCGCGGCTATTCTCGACCGTGCACCTTCGTTTTGCTCGTGCACTTTACCACCGCGCGATCCCGAAAACGTTCGGGCGAACTTTTAATTACGCGCAATCAATCGAACACGACGACGTACGAACGCGTTCACGGTGAGACCGTGAATTCTGCGGGCGGAAAGTAGGGAAAGAAAGTTGTGGACGGCTGGTCGCCGTCGGGAATCTCGTCATCGATCCACCGGCCCGACGTCTATTTCCATGCAGGCTGGTCTATTTTTATAATACGCGGACAACGTTCCACTTTTATCGGCTAAGCAAGTAAGCGATCGCGCGCATCGGCAGCATTTCCGAAACACCGATTTCAAATCTCTCGCGTCTCGCGATGTTGATACCGATCCTATTCCCCGCATGTATTTCTGACCGTGTTATTACGCGCCCGGCGCGGCTGCGAGTTTTACGACCTCTCTTTCGGTTTGTTTGACGTCAAAGGGGCTCTCGACAGACCAGTATAGTATTTCGCATTAGGAGAGGAACCCGGCCGAAGGAAATCGAATTGGAAATAAGCACTCACCAAAATTATAAGCTGTCATCGGTCGACGCCGGTAAACCCTCCGGAGGATTTAGGGACGAATGCCAAAACCGGTCGAACTCGTCGACGAACGGGGCCACTAACCAACTTTGATTAGAGATTATCAGGTTTTCCCAATTCCCAAAAAATCCGGACATCGTCCAATTCATGCTACCGGTAATTATTATCTCTCTGTCGACGATCACGAACTTGTGATGCATCATAGCGTCGATGCGTTCTAATCTAACGGGGATTCCTGTAATTATATCGTAGGTTCAATTTTTATTCGAGACTGAAACAGATCTATCTGAGCATGTATCGTCGGATCGCTTGTTACCGTTAGAATGAAACGACGCCACGTCTGACGAATGATTCTCGGCCGTGTGCGCGTCCGATATTACTCGCACGGATACACCTCGTTTGTGAGCGTTTACCATTGCTTTTACTAACGAGCGACAAGTTAGCATGTACATGCAAACGTCTAAGCTGCGGCCTGCTTGATTTATGTAGCTTTCCAACTTTCTATAAAGTCGTCGGTTTTCGTTAAATTCATTTAGACTCATTTGGGATGCGATTAACGATCTTTACCTCATGTAGCGGACGGGACAATTGGCCCTGTCACAGTTCAAGTCGCCGGAAGCGTGTACGCGACAATTCTTCGACTCTTTCGCGAAAAACATCACCTTTGAAATGTCTGCGACGTCTCGTTTTAATTCGCAAACGTCCCGTTTTAATTCACGAACGTCACGTTTGCAATTCATACGAGAGTAAAGTTTTTTGGAAAAGTACCAAACGATCTCCGAGAGCAAAACCATTATTCCTCCTCCCATAAGAATTTTATTGATTCTCATTTTTATATGCGACGAGTATGTTACTTCAGTTGTTTTTACTCGGGATCGATTTGTTGTGTGGGAAACAAAGGCTACGATCTACAGAACAATAACCTTCCTCAGCATCCAGTAGCAGTAGCCAGCTGGCTTTATACTTGCATGCTGCTTGCATGCAGCTGTACGTGACGTACGCCTTCCGCTCGCCATGTATCAGCTACTACTAAGGAGGGTCTCTCTCTGTGAAGTACGCATTCCAATGCTGCCAACAGCTTACCCTCAAATTCTCTAGCATACAACTTGTGGAAGTGCGCGTACGTTCTTCGTACTTTCATTCGAATCCGAAAGGAAATCAATGGATAAGAATGGGACATTTTTCTTTATTAAATATTGTATAAATGAAAATGCATGATAGAGAAGACTCTCAGGTCTGGCCCATTTGTTTAGATATGAACTCTTTATCCCTGTTCCACAAAATATTGCATATAGCGTTCAACTGATAAGAGCAGTCAAACACTTCTGACCTCGTAGAGGGTTTATTAATATCTATTCTGATGACTTTTACCTTCCACTTATCTTCAAATTCTTTTATTCTTGCGTCTTCTATCGTAGAAGTGGACCACGCTTTAAATCTACAAAGTGTCAATGCTCAGTTAGCTGCTGCTGTCATTGCAGAAAATAAAGAATATTGTAGAAATGAATTACTTTGTTCCTATCACTATGTTTGCCGGTTTCTCTTTTATAGCTGACATAGTATTCATCAGATATGGTACATCATTAAACCCTGTTGCATCGTCAAAAGAAAACACAGAACATATGGCATCTACCTTGTCTTTACAAGCCTAGAAAGCCAAACATTCCTTGAAACCTGTGATAATATGATCTTATCCAAATTGATGCCTTAACATTCTACATACAGGCAATATGTGATTGTACTTTTTAATGCTAGCTTCTGAGGTATCCCAGAACTGTAATTTAAACAACACGACTTTGTCCCATATTTTAACTGGCCAGAATACATTTGTCTTTTTTATCCCATTGGTCTCAGTATAATTTCCAGACTCGAAAGCACCAGCAAGCCGAGTCACAACTGAAGTCTTGCCTACTCCAGATCTACCGACCATGAATATTTTATATGTAACTTCCTCGATTGAAGACGGTAAAGGTGGTCTTTCGAGAATACCTATAAGATTTTCTAAAAATAAGTGGACGCGTGCAACAAAATTTCAGTCGTTCCTCCCATTCGTGTCCTACCATAAAATCTCCTCTTCTTCGATGTATTTACGTAAAAGTGGTGCATCAAGGATTCACCCTCCACTGAATGCAACCAATTTGTATTTATAGCGTTCATAATAGATGAAATGAGTTGAAACTCGATAAATCGTTAACAGACAATAAAGATAATACAACTTTATTCATAAAAATGAGATCGCATAATGCATAGAACTTTATGATTCAAATATAAAAAGGTATCGACGAATAACCTTTTCCTAACGACACGACGAATATGTTATTAACCTGAAGTTGATCCCGCAAAGATGACTTCCGAACGAACAGTATGGGCAGGTGTGGGGACAAATAATTCCGTTAGCGGAGAAGTTGGCGACAGTTCAAATAAATGCCACATTGACCAATAAAATCCATTTACAACACGTAACGCGTTGTTTGCAGTTGTATCGCCATATTGTATATTTAACGCGGGTCACTGGCGCGTTTATGGGCTTTTCATGAGATTTCTTGCCGAGTAAAAGTGTACGGACAAAGAGGTAATCGTGAAACGTAACGCGCGATGGATCCGGAAAAGTTAAAAGTGACCGAATTACGGACAGAGCTGGCAAAGCGTAAACTCGACACGAAAGGCGTCAAGTCAGTGCTCGTCGCGAGACTTCGTAAGGCGATAGAAGAAGAAAATCCAAGCCGTAAGTCGTCCCCGTTCTATCCCCTGATCTCGAGCCGCACAGAATTCTCGTTGGCGCGATGTTCCTCAAGCGGCGATCGACGATATTCGTATGNGATGGATCCGGAAAAGTTAAAAGTGACCGAATTACGGACAGAGCTGGCAAAGCGTAAACTCGACACGAAAGGCGTCAAGTCAGTGCTCGTCGCGAGACTTCGCAAGGCGATAGAAGAAGAAAATCCAAGCCGTAAGTCGTCCCCGTTC
The DNA here is from genome assembly GCA_019453355.1 of Ceratina japonica. NCBI lineage: Eukaryota > Metazoa > Arthropoda > Insecta > Hymenoptera > Apidae > Ceratina > Ceratina japonica. The sequence goes on along the minus strand of SMSR01009237.1, from coordinate 73,749 downwards.
TATCCCCTGATCTCGAGCCGCACAGAATTCTCGTTAGCGCGATGTTTCTCGCGCGGCGATCGACGATATTCGTATACTTCAATGTTGACAAACATTCCATTCAGGCGGCAATAATTTGTTCGTCTGTCCGTCGTTGTTTCTTTCCATTCGATCATCTTAGGACGGAAAACGATAACACGCCTCTCGAACTATTAATGATCAATCAATAGTCGGGTTTAATTCGTCTCCGATGTTTTCGAAACGTCGTGTTACGTAGGCGCGAACCGTGCGCACATTTCATGTGTTTACGTGCCGGACCGTACACGCGCCGCCGCCGAACGTTTCTTCCGTCGGCGACCAATTTTTTCTCGACGTTCGCTACGATTATCTTATCGTTTGTTTGTACGAATCCATAATTACAGCGACATCGCATTGAATCTTTTATCTGGATCGACGTTACTATAATTATTTCATTTTTTCATTTGTGCTGCACGTACTTATTTCCACGAAACTAACGTAACACACTGATTTTTCACATTGTAGAAGCAAATCAGGAGAAGGCGAACGCCAGTGGAAAAGATGCACAGGACGATAATATTCAAGAGGACGAGGAGAAATCGTCAAAGGTTCCTCAGACTCAGAAAAAATCTCCTAGATTATCAAAGAATGTTGCTACCACGCCACAGAAAGCCTCTCCTGCAGTGACGAGACGAAGGACTTCTAGCAGACCTTCTAGTTACCTCGGTAGGAAGACGTCTCCAAAGAAGTCGGATCAGAACGACATGTCCCGTGAAACATCTCCGGAGGTATCAGACTCTGTCTTACGAGAAGAGTCTCCTATGCAAGAGGATGCTATACCAGAAGAAACAAGTACACAGGAGGAAGAGGCTACTGTTCAAGAAGAAACTCCTGTGCAGAGAGAGAAAACTCCTGAGAGAGAAGAGAAGCCTGCGTCGCTCGAGAAGGAAGAAGAGAAAGGTGCAAAAGATTCTTCGCCGAGCGATGGAAACGAGAAAACGGTTTCTGTGGAAGACGTAAAGGAGAACGAAGCAAAAGCAGAAAATAATGAGAATCAAAATACAAGTGTCTTACAGTCGTCGCCTGTAAAGTCGCCTGTAAAGTCACCTGTAAAGTCACCTGTAAAGTCGCCTGTAAAGTCGCCTGTAAAACGTAGCAATACTGAAGTCCTGATTTCGAAAAAATCAGAGGACGATGAAAATAGAGTTGATCAAAAGCAAGAACCGCCCACGGTGATAAAATCACCTCAGAAAACGCAAAACATAGGTATGCAACAGAACGAGAGCACTGCTTCAGAAACTGGTACAGTAGCCGGTACTAATGATACCTGTGATAATAAAGATGATGTCGGGAAGGAAGTAGTAGATGTGCAACACGGAGAAAAGGGCATAGAATCTACGGATGATAATAACACAGTAGAATCTGTTGATATTAATAAAATAACCGACAACGAGACACCGGATGATCACAATGGTGAAAAAGTCATTGATACTGATAAAACTGATGTGCAAGATACAGAAGAACAGCCAGTTTATACGGTCGGAGAGGGAGAAGACGAAAGTATGGACATCAATGAGAACGATAAATTAAAGAACGAAGATCAGTTCGAGGAGAACAAAGAAACTTCACCCGCTAGCAAAAAAGATATCGACGGTAGCGTCGATGCCAAAGAAGAACAGGTATATTTTACAAGTCAATTTTTAATTTTCACGAGTATTTAATTTCATTGATTTTAATCACTCACGTATTTTCGTTTACGTGGAAAGGACGTAGAATTTATCGGAGTAAAACACGAGGACACAGACGTAGATATGAAAGACGTAACCACGACCGAGGTCGTGAGCGATAAAAAGCGGAAGAGATCGCCCAGTCCTGCGGAAGAAGAGCGTCAAGATTCACCGTTGCCTACCGTTGTTACCGAGAACGAGCCAGACATCGACGAGTCCGCTTTGATTTTATCTTGGTGTACGTTGACGATCGAAAAAGATGAGAATTAATGAATTACCTCGTTTTACTAACTTCTACTATTTGCTCTTTCAGATGATTCCGACTTAAATTTGGTCATCGATAAAAATGGATTCTTTACTGCTACTCCGATGCATAACGACGGATTCTTGAACATGTGGGCTGGAGCGCGAGCTTCCTACGGATTCCTCTGCGGGAAAGTTTACTACGAAGTGAAGATAGTGGGACGCTGTACCGCGGAGAAAGAGGATCAACTGCACGTACTCAGAGTCGGTTGGTCTATCCCGAACACGTCTATGCAACTCGGGGAAGAAAAATTCAGTTTCGGATACAACAGCACCGGAAAAAAGTTGACGGACAATCAGTACGAAGACTACGGTACTGGATTTGGAAAGGACGATGTCATCGGTTGTTATTTCGACGCAACATCCGAGAATATTGTCCTCTCTTATACTATTAATGGAGAAAATCAAGGCGTTGCGTTTAGTATATCTAAAGAGGAACTCGGTGACCAACCATTGTTTCCGCATGTTCTAAGTAAGAACTGCAGCTTCGCTTGTAACTTCGGTCAGGAGTCACCATGGGCCGAACGAATTTTGGAAGGCTACGTCTCGATCGGGAAAGTTGAGCCTCAGTATAAAATAGCTGGCCCTCGCAGACCGGAGAAGAAGGACGATTGTGAAGTAATAATGCTTTGCGGTTTGCCTGCCTGCGGGAAGACTACCTGGGCGGCGAAGTACGCGGCTGAGCATCCCCAGAAGAAGTACAATGTTTTAGGGCTTAAAAGTTTAATCGACAAAATGAAAGATTCCGTTCTGTCTGACAAAGAAGAGCACGACGACGATTGGAAGATCATTGTCGAGAGATGTACTGACGCGTTGAGTAAGCTGTTGGAACTGGCAGCAACTAGAAGGCGTAACTACATATTGGATCAGTCGCACGTGTACCCTACCATGCAAAGGCGCAAAATGAAGAACTTTTACGGATACCAGAGAAAAGCGGTCGTTATAGTACCGTCAGACGAGGAATTCAAGTCGCGCATCGCGAAACATAAGCCGATCGACGGCAGGGAGATCACGGATTCTATGCTCTTGGAAATGAAGTCAAGCTTCAGAGCTCCAATCGTCGGCGAATCTTTCGACGAGATTAACTGGGTCGAACTGGACCAAGAACAGGGCAGCAAACTTATAGAAGCCTACAATAGAGAAGGGAAGGACGCCGGTTACGGCGAACAGCAAATTAGTAAACGATCACGAATGGATTCTAAATCTGACGACAACAATGACAGTCGAAACGACGCACGTAATCGCGATAACAGGGACAATCGAGATTATCGTGACAGACGAAATAATTGTAAGGATGTTGCAGCATAAAAATCGTTAGAAATTAGGAGACAACACTTTCTTTGACGAAAATAATGTTTTCAGATTCCGACAGAAATCGAAATCCGATTTGGCGCGGCGGGGGCGGCGGTAACATGGGATGGAGGGACAGACCGCAAAGAGGAGGTGGACACATGAGACACGAAAGGGGTTACGGCCCCCCCATGCACCCACGGAGAAGAAGAGGTGCACCTATTCCACTGGTACATCGTTCGATGAACAGAAGGGGTGGTAATATGGACAGACGAGGAGGAAATGATAGAGGTCGAGCATTGGTTTCTCGCCCAGGAGCGCGGCCAAGAGCTCACGGGTAATTTTACTTATTTACTCATCGAATGATTTGCCGTCTGTTCAAATAATTAATTATATTTTTTATCCTAAGGAATTATCAAGGACAGCAACAGGCAGTATGGGGCGGCAACCAACAGGGCAGTTGGCAGAGCGGCCAGTCCCAAGAAGGCTGGGGCCAACAACAAAGTAATTGGGGATCACAACCGTGGAGTAATAACTGGAAGTCGTACGGACAAAGTTCGTACAATCAGAACAGTTACAATCCACAAGGTTACGGTAACGGGAATTGGAATAGTTGGAATCAGCAGTATTATAATCAGTATTGGGGTCAGCAGCAACAACAGAGCGGGCAGACCACAACCAGCGGGCAAACCTCGAACAAACAATAATCCACTAGGAGATATGAGTCAGAATGTGGGATAAAAAGAGGTACGCGAATATATTTGGTTTCTTGTCGTAAATAAATGAAGAGAAATTGTAACGAGGTGAGAATAGAAAATGATCAACGCTGATAACATAGATGTATATTCTTCGTGCCGGAGAAATAGCGAATAGTTAATACAAGTTTTCGTTCCTTTCGCTAACACTTATTGATATAGCGTTCGTTCTAAGCATGAGTGATCTATGTTGTACGAGTATGTGCATTTCTTTTTTTCAGGCAAACAGAATGAAAAAGCACAACTGCTGTTGTCTAACGATTCCAGTGAGATTTAGAGTTACCCGTGTGAATGGCAAAAAGGGTATATATGGGCAATCTCTTGGTCACAGTGCTGTCGTTACCGAGCATCGGTTCTGATTACACATAAATAGATGGACAAATTTTTTCACGACAATATATACACAATTTTTCTTTCGCGTTCGTGTACTTGGCGATCTACGTATTTTAAAGTTTTCCCGATCATGTAACTCGAGCAACAATCTAGATTTTTATCGAGCGAAGGCACCGTTATGCATGCACCACGTAAAGTTGATCCTTTTTTCTGTCTTTTTTGAGAAACGTAATACATACTGTATACTACAGAGTATTCGACTGCTGGTGGGAAAATTTTCGAGGCTGATTCTAGATACAAAGACAAATGAGATGAATCAAAAAGTTGATTTACGAACCAATTACAGATTGCATCGACGCTTGTTCTCAAAGACAGCTAGGATCAAACAGTTTTCGCACTGTTGACTTTTGCCTTATTTCAACATCTAGAATCACCCTTACAATTTTTTTTTTCTCACCAGTAGTCGAACGTACACTGTACGTGTAACGTGCGATATGAATTTATCGCAACAAATTGTGTAACGACGAGATCGTATTCGTATTACACGCGTAGTTTAAAAAGTAAGAAATAAGTAAAAACGAGTAAAAGGGGGTAACGTACAAATGTCTTGTAACGCCTTTAAATTGATAAATCGGTTAAGAAGAAGGGAATATCGTGTACACACGGGGTACACACTATGCAATTAGAGTTAAGAATAAAAATGTTTGCAATGAATAGTGGCTCGCGAGATAGGCTCGTGTAAATATGTACAGATTTTCAAAGGTTCACTGGAAGTCTGTTTATATATTGATAATAAAAGTGTATCATGTAATTCTAAAAAATGGTGTATTACACGAGAGCGATGATGTATATGATTTTTGTCTTATCTTTCTATACTAACTACAATGTACAAAAAGAAGAGAATATCGTCACGAATAAATTATTATTGGATTTTATTTATATGTACGCGCATTTTATTCAACTTTGTGAGACAATTAGATCGTGCTTTCGAATCTGTCGTTATATTTCACCGGCTTGCTGTATGATCAACGATATGCTATATTGTTACCCAACGTACTTCCTNGAGCCTCAGTATAAAATAGCTGGCCCTCGCAGACCGGAGAAGAAGGACGATTGTGAAGTAATAATGCTTTGCGGTTTGCCTGCCTGCGGGAAGACTACCTGGGCGGCGAAGTACGCGGCTGAGCATCCCCAGAAGAAGTACAATGTTTTAGGGCTTAAAAGTTTAATCGACAAAATGAAAGATTCCGTTCTGTCTGACAAAGAAGAGCACGACGACGATTGGAAGATCATTGTCGAGAGATGTACTGACGCGTTGAGTAAGCTGTTGGAACTGGCAGCAACTAGAAGGCGTAACTACATATTGGATCAGTCGCACGTGTACCCTACCATGCAAAGGCGCAAAATGAAGAACTTTTACGGATACCAGAGAAAAGCGGTCGTTATAGTACCGTCAGACGAGGAATTCAAGTCGCGCATCGCGAAACATAAGCCGATCGACGGCAGGGAGATCACGGATTCTATGCTCTTGGAAATGAAGTCAAGCTTCAGAGCTCCAATCGTCGGCGAATCTTTCGACGAGATTAACTGGGTCGAACTGGACCAAGAACAGGGCAGCAAACTTATAGAAGCCTACAATAGAGAAGGGAAGGACGCCGGTTACGGCGAACAGCAAATTAGTAAACGATCACGAATGGATTCTAAATCTGACGACAACAATGACAGTCGAAACGACGCACGTAATCGCGATAACAGGGACAATCGAGATTATCGTGACAGACGAAATAATTGTAAGGATGTTGCAGCATAAAAATCGTTAGAAATTAGGAGACAACACTTTCTTTGACGAAAATAATGTTTTCAGATTCCGACAGAAATCGAAATCCGATTTGGCGCGGCGGGGGCGGCGGTAACATGGGATGGAGGGACAGACCGCAAAGAGGAGGTGGACACATGAGACACGAAAGGGGTTACGGCCCCCCCATGCACCCACGGAGAAGAAGAGGTGCACCTATTCCACTGGTACATCGTTCGATGAACAGAAGGGGTGGTAATATGGACAGACGAGGAGGAAATGATAGAGGTCGAGCATTGGTTTCTCGCCCAGGAGCGCGGCCAAGAGCTCACGGGTAATTTTACTTATTTACTCATCGAATGATTTGCCGTCTGTTCAAATAATTAATTATATTTTTTATCCTAAGGAATTATCAAGGACAGCAACAGGCAGTATGGGGCGGCAACCAACAGGGCAGTTGGCAGAGCGGCCAGTCCCAAGAAGGCTGGGGCCAACAACAAAGTAATTGGGGATCACAACCATGGAGTAATAACTGGAAGTCGTACGGACAAAGTTCGTACAATCAGAACAGTTACAATCCACAAGGTTACGGTAACGGGAATTGGAATAGTTGGAATCAGCAGTATTATAATCAGTATTGGGGTCAGCAGCAGCAACAACAGAGCGGGCAGACCACGACCAGCGGGCAAACCTCGAACAAACAATAATCCACTAGGAGATATGAGTCAGAATGTGGGATAAAAAGAGGTACGCGAATATNGAGCCTCAGTATAAAATAGCTGGCCCTCGCAGACCGGAGAAGAAGGACGATTGTGAAGTAATAATGCTTTGCGGTTTGCCTGCCTGCGGGAAGACTACCTGGGCGGCGAAGTACGCGGCTGAGCATCCCCAGAAGAAGTACAATGTTTTAGGGCTTAAAAGTTTAATCGACAAAATGAAAGATTCCGTTCTGTCTGACAAAGAAGAGCACGACGACGATTGGAAGATCATTGTCGAGAGATGTACTGACGCGTTGAGTAAGCTGTTGGAACTGGCAGCAACTAGAAGGCGTAACTACATATTGGATCAGTCGCACGTGTACCCTACCATGCAAAGGCGCAAAATGAAGAACTTTTACGGATACCAGAGAAAAGCGGTCGTTATAGTACCGTCAGACGAGGAATTCAAGTCGCGCATCGCGAAACATAAGCCGATCGACGGCAGGGAGATCACGGATTCTATGCTCTTGGAAATGAAGTCAAGCTTCAGAGCTCCAATCGTCGGCGAATCTTTCGACGAGATTAACTGGGTCGAACTGGACCAAGAACAGGGCAGCAAACTTATAGAAGCCTACAATAGAGAAGGGAAGGACGCCGGTTACGGCGAACAGCAAATTAGTAAACGATCACGAATGGATTCTAAATCTGACGACAACAATGACAGTCGAAACGACGCACGTAATCGCGATAACAGGGACAATCGAGATTATCGTGACAGACGAAATAATTGTAAGGATGTTGCAGCATAAAAATCGTTAGAAATTAGGAGACAACACTTTCTTTGACGAAAATAATGTTTTCAGATTCCGACAGAAATCGAAATCCGATTTGGCGCGGCGGGGGCGGCGGTAACATGGGATGGAGGGACAGACCGCAAAGAGGAGGTGGACACATGAGACACGAAAGGGGTTACGGCCCCCCCATGCACCCACGGAGAAGAAGAGGTGCACCTATTCCACTGGTACATCGTTCGATGAACAGAAGGGGTGGTAATATGGACAGACGAGGAGGAAATGATAGAGGTCGAGCATTGGTTTCTCGCCCAGGAGCGCGGCCAAGAGCTCACGGGTAATTTTACTTATTTACTCATCGAATGATTTGCCGTCTGTTCAAATAATTAATTATATTTTTTATCCTAAGGAATTATCAAGGACAGCAACAGGCAGTATGGGGCGGCAACCAACAGGGCAGTTGGCAGAGCGGCCAGTCCCAAGAAGGCTGGGGCCAACAACAAAGTAATTGGGGATCACAACCATGGAGTAATAACTGGAAGTCGTACGGACAAAGTTCGTACAATCAGAACAGTTACAATCCACAAGGTTACGGTAACGGGAATTGGAATAGTTGGAATCAGCAGTATTATAATCAGTATTGGGGTCAGCAGCAGCAACAACAGAGCGGGCAGACCACGACCAGCGGGCAAACCTCGAACAAACAATAATCCACTAGGAGATATGAGTCAGAATGTGGGATAAAAAGAGGTACGCGAATATATTTGGTTTCTTGTCGTAAATAAATGAAGAGAAATTGTAACGAGGTGAGAATAGAAAATGATCAACGCTGATAACATAGATGTATATTCTTCGTGCCGGAGAAATAGCGAATAGTTAATACAAGTTTTCGTTCCTTTCGCTAACACTTATTGATATAGCGTTCGTTCTAAGCATGAGTGATCTATGTTGTACGAGTATGTGCATTTCTTTTTTTCAGGCAAACAGAATGAAAAAGCACAACTGCTGTTGTCTAACGATTCCAGTGAGATTTAGAGTTACCCGTGTGAATGGCAAAAAGGGTATATATGGGCAATCTCTTGGTCACAGTGCTGTCGTTACCGAGCATCGGTTCTGATTACACATAAATAGATGGACAAATTTTTTCACGACAATATATACACAATTTTTCTTTCGCGTTCGTGTACTTGGCGATCTACGTATTTTAAAGTTTTCCCGATCATGTAACTCGAGCAACAATCTAGATTTTTATCGAGCGAAGGCACCGTTATGCATGCACCACGTAAAGTTGATCCTTTTTTCTGTCTTTTTTGAGAAACGTAATACATACTGTATACTACAGAGTATTCGACTGCTGGTGGGAAAATTTTCGAGGCTGATTCTAGATACAAAGACAAATGAGATGAATCAAAAAGTTGATTTACGAACCAATTACAGATTGCATCGACGCTTGTTCTCAAAGACAGCTAGGATCAAACAGTTTTCGCACTGTTGACTTTTGCCTTATTTCAACATCTAGAATCACCCTTATAATTTTTTTTTTCTCACCAGTAGTCGAACGTACACTGTACGTGTAACGTGCGATATGAATTTATCGCAACAAATTGTGTAACGACGAGATCGTATTCGTATTACACGCGTAGTTTAAAAAGTAAGAAATAAGTAAAAACGAGTAAAAGGGGGTAACGTACAAATGTCTTGTAACGCCTTTAAATTGATAAATTGGTTAAGAAGAAGGGAATATCGTGTACACACGGGGTACACACTATGCAATTAGAGTTAAGAATAAAAATGTTTGCAATGAATAGTGGCTCGCGAGATAGGCTCGTGTAAATATGTACAGATTTTCAAAGGTTCACTGGAAGTCTGTTTATATATTGATAATAAAAGTGTATCATGTAATTCTAAAAAATGGTGTATTACACGAGAGCGATGATGTATATGATTTTTGTCTTATCTTTCTATACTAACTACAATGTACAAAAAGAAGAGAATATCGTCACGAATAAATTATTATTGGATTTTATTTATATGTACGCGCATTTTATTCAACTTTGTGAGACAATTAGATCGTGCTTTCGAATTTGTCGTTATATTTCGCCGGCTTGCTGTATGATCAACGATATGCTATATTGTTACCCAACGTACTTCCTCCTGTGTTCCCTTTCTCATTTCCTTCAATGTCGATCCCTGATTACTTTCTCGTACCTCTAATGCTTTTGTCACGTAACACCCATTCCCTGCTTCCCGTTCTTGCTTTCCCACGATTTGCTATATTGGCATCGCTTTTTCTCGTTACGCGACCAAGCTTAATGACGAAGCATAGTACCCGTTTTATTTTATGCTTATCGATGTAAAAATTGTTTCTTCTCGTAGTTACAGGATGATTGTCTTCGTACCTCCTTTTTCTAAAATACTTTGTACAGTTTTTGCGAGACTTCGAATTGAGGAGATCCTCGAGCGTAATCGAGCATGGTACAAAATGCAACGTTTGGACAATGATTTTGAAAACGGAGACGCGGAAATATATACTTAAATTTTAAGCGCGATTCGAAGTCGACCAAGAAAGAACAAACGATAAAGATATTGCTTTAACAATCGTAAGTCGGGTCGAACAACAGTGTTTTACTTTCCGTGTACCATCGATTAAGAATAATTTCGCAGAACTCTTAGTACGTAATCGGAGAATTTACTTGACAAAAGTGTACAAACTTATTCGTAAAAATAAAAAATATCTTCTATTTATTTGAAGTTTTAAATTATTTACAACCCAGATTTGATCAGCGCAATTACCTGCTAGAAATATCCTGTAACAGTAATTCAGTCTTCACGCACGCTTAATGTAAATTCGTCAACGTATGTGTGATCGATCGTAATCGTTGACCGTCGTTAATCTACGAATACCAGTTTAAATTCAAAAATGATTCGTGTACATATACGCGATACAGTTTCGTCTATAATGCATTCCGTGTAATTGCGCGGATATTTTATCGTGCATGATTACCGGTAAACCATAATATATTTTATATATATGTGTGTGTGTATAAGCTCCTTATAATTTTCTGCTACCTCGTACGGATTAAAATTTCACGATCCGCTAAAATAATNTTGCGCGGATATTTTATCGTGCATGATTACCGGTAAACCATAATATATTTTATATATATGTATGTGTGTGTGTGTGTGTGTATAAGCTCCTTATAATTTTCTGCTACCTCATACGGATTAAAATTTCACGATCCGCTAAAATAATATCAAGTTTTTTAATTTCCCCCAAATATATATATATATCTCAGATAAAGAATGGAAAAACATATGATTCCTTTTACATTCTACAGACCTTTGAAAAGCCTAGAAAACCTTCGAGACGATTTTACAATCTCACGTTCAACGCGCCCGGGGGGAAAAGTTTTTTAATAGTACGGAAAAAATTGCATTACAAAATCACTCGTAAAAATCATTCACACGTTCCGTCTAACAAGACCAAATTAGAATTTCAAACTCTACGTTTAGATCCATAGATTTCTACTTAATTATACGCAAAGGTACCCTCGTTTTGTCATGCTATAATAAAAGATCCGTTGCTCGCGTCGATCTTACGGTGTGACTATGCTACACATCGGTATGCTTCCTATGTAAAACAAAGTGGGACGATGATCGTCGTACCATCTTCATTCGATTAAAACATGATTCGGACAATGTGCAAATTAAAACCGTGTAAACATATATATAATGCAAATAAAACTTATGCATATTAAATACCTTTCGATAATATGTATCCGCTGACTGCGTAATGTAATAATAAATACGAAATCCTGCGTATATTTGTCTTCATAGCGATAGATAATAAATTAAATATGTTAGTACGATTTCACCTATTAATTTAAAGGCTTATATATATATTACACTTGATTCAAATAACACTGGGATTATGAAAAATATATCATAATAGTACTTTTGTGCAATAAAGCTTCGTTCTCGATTACCGTTTTTTTTTCTTTTTCTTAATTTATCGCCCGATCTCTTTTTTTCGAGTGCCGTTCTCAATTTTCTTGAATCCCAAGTAATATATAATTTGTACACTTATGTGTATACGCTATTAAATAAATTTACAGATTACTTTTATACAATTTCGCCATTCTAATTATATTAGAATTAATATAGATCTCGTTTTTTTTCATTTAATTTAACAGATACGTTGTTCCACCGTGCGGGACCTAATTTCTCCCGTTTCACAAAAACGAATTATATCTCCACGCGATCGAAATACTTGTAAAGTTTTCGAGATAAAACTCACTCGGAGTATCCTAAATAAAAGATAATCGCAGATTACCGTTCTTCTCAATTAATGCGTCTACCATGTCTCTCGGACTTCTAGCTTAAAAAGATGCCAAAAGGACAATAGAAAATTTCACTCGGTACCTGAGCCCATGATTTCCTATCGAGTTTCGTACAACGTTAAAACAACGTACAAAATGGTTCTCGATCGATACGACGTTCCTCGCGGAGGATAGCCTTCGCATTTAAGATTAAAATTATACGAATGGACGGGTCATGGTGTAACAAGGAGAAGGAAACGAGCTGTCTCTCTAGTTTCCCCTGTAAAACAGATTGAATGACATCGATTACGTATAACGAAACGAAATAATCGATCGATCCGATCGGTTTGATTACAGATTCGATTGTGACAGAAATTAGCAGTGGCACATATTATTAACTGTGTTAGCTATCGTACGTATGTGCGCGCGCGAGCCTGTCTACGTGTGGAGTGTCGTACACGCACATCGCATGCATCTAATATTATGAAGCCTTATCAGCGTTCGTGTACAATCCAGTGTCACGGGTTTAATCCACCTGGCCTCTTACGATTTCGCCTGTTCCTCTCTAGTAAAAATGACAAATCCAGGGGATCTTTCTTATTCGGCATCTTTTGCAACAGATTGGTTAGAATGCTGTTTAGCCGTCTCCTCTGTTCTTCTCTCTATAACATTGTGACATAATCGTTGAAACATCAGAAGGTGGTGGTACAATATTGACCGACCGTAGTTCAATTATTACCTGAGCGAACGACGTCGCCGGTGTAGCGATGGTTAAAATTTCGTTTGACCGCCGTCTCCCTTTACTGGTAGACTTTTGGTGGTCCTTGGTGTGCGTTTTTCCATTGTCGCTCGCCTCCAACTTCTGATTAGCATCCACTTCTTGGTTGTTCGCCTTCTTTTTATCTTTACTCATCTTCCCTCCGACTTGAATCCCTTCCAGACTGTGGGGCTGCGTACCAAACAAGTTGTACTTCCGTTTCCTGAATGCGCAATATCAATGATACTTACCAAATATGTACGATAGTGTTTGATCTTTTGCGGAAACATTTCAAACGCGTAAGGTTTCGTGCAAACTTGATGCCTAGATCTGGCGACTCTTGTGAACAATCGAGCGGCGCGATCAACGCGATACTCACAAACATAAGTATGCTCTGGCGTAGAACCAACCGGTCGACCTTTGTGGAAGCATGAATTACATTTTAAACTACTGTACATAATGATGAGGAGCGCAATGCTAGGGATACATGATTACCTTTGCAGTACGTGTGAGGATCGAGAACCCAACACCGTTCAGCTACCAAGTCGCATGGAACTGCCTCGTAAAGTGGAGCACACACGACTTCGTTCTCGTAAAACTTTCTGGTCGGTTCGTGATAAGTTTCGTGCGGTCTTAAATAATGGTGACCGAACACAAATCGCTCGCCTCTGTCGAATTAAGAATTGTCAAACGTCAACGTGGAACTTCGACAAGAATCAAGAGCTGATTGCACGGCAAACGACTTACTCTGTGTTCTTCCAGAGTCTCTCGATTCTAAAGATGTCCATCTGTTCATAATCAGGTTTCTGTATGGTTTTGTACGTATGTTTCTCGGGTGTGTCTCTCAACACGTACACCGTGTCGCCCTGCCTGAGCTGCAGATCGCCACGCATCAAAGTGACGTAATGCTTCTTGCCTTCCTCCTCCTCGTCGCCTTCCAAAGGAATCTCGAGGTCCACTGGGCGCGGATGACATCTTTCGCACAAGTAAGATTCTGCGCTCGTATCGGCTTTAACGCAATCGCAATGTTGCCAAACGAGACAGCGCTCGCATTGGATCATCAAGCCTTCGTCTCTGTGCAAGCCACAAATGCATCTGATGACGTCTTCCTCACCCGCGGTCGAACCGCGAGGAGGCAGAAAACCTTGAGACGGAGGAGAACCCATTGCTTCTGTGATGGCATCCACGAAGTCGGGTTTGCTTCCTAGATATAGTTTCCTCAATCTGGCCGCGGCTATACCGATCTCCGAGGTCCTCCCGAAAAATCGGACATTGTTGTCAAACAGCTTGATCACGTCCTGGTCGAAGTGCTCAGCAGTTTTGTAATGACCTGTACCGATGCACTGATCGATTGTGGTCAAATCTATGGGATCAGATATTTTCTCGTAATAGTCCGGCAATTTTCTCTTCGAAGGTAACGTTATAAACGGTGTACACAGTGGTTGTCCATTCTCATCGTTCGCGTTAGTTACGATACTATACAAATCTTTCAGAACCTGGAAATTAATAGACTTTGGTAGTATCAATAGTTATTTGAATCACAGATGAAAAGACTATAAAACGATTTCTCTACCTTGGCCAGTTTCGCAGTTTTGTGCACTTCCGGATCGTCCTGTGCTTGAGCCAGCCTTCGAGTCCGTACGGTACGTGTATTCGTATTAGTAAGCGCCGTTAATTGCGAGAAGAATGCGTCGGATTGAATCTTCGCGTCCCCTGGACCTTTCTCTTTCACGGCGTTTCCGTTGCCAAACTTGGCTTTACCGTTTTGCACTTGAACTTGATTCACTAACGATTTTACGCGTCTGACCTTCTCCAAATTCCTCAACAGGAAACAATGATGTTGCTGAGCGAAGCACCGTTGTTGATGCGACATAGGTTTCAATACGGGTGCGTGGATCAAACTGGAGTCGCCCATTTTTCGAGATTTGCAAATGCCTTTCGAATTCGAAGACTGAACCGCGTTCGACTTTCGCACGTTCTTTCTTGGTCTTCCGACTGATCGCCTTTCCGGCGGGTCTAATTGCGGCGGAACAGCAGTTATACTCTTCGAAACCCGCTGGCTCTTCCCACCTACAAAGACAAAGTTCGGAATGCAACGAGAAAATTTGTCGAGGGAAACACGAGACACTACAATTACCGATCACTCCTCTGCAAGCGTTACTACCGCATCTACACTCCTGTCCCTCGGATGGATTGAAGAGAGCGAAATTATAATCGTACGTCAATTCTTCGCCCGGCTTGATGTCTCTGGAAGCGAACAATGCCATGCGCGGAAGACCGTGAACGCTCCACTTTTGCATCTCGCAATTGGGTTCGCAAGAATGGTTCACGAATCTCCCGTCGCCGCCCATACGATGCCCGTCGATCACCAGACCGCCGTCGAGGTGCAGGCAATAGTGATGCGTATCGTTTGCGTACCTATCGCACGACGAATCAACGAAAAATTAAATTTCAACACGTTCGCTCGCACGAAATCAAAGAAAAATATAATAGTGCCATACCTAGTAGCCATTCTCGATTTAAACTCTCTTTCGGACACTACTTCCCCGACGTACTCAAGAATGAAGACCCCAGATTTTATGGCCTGTTGAGTTCTCACGCCCCAACCCTTGTCTTCGGTCATGAACTTCTGCAAACCCGGTGCCCACTCGTGTTTCTGAATTTTCTGATTCTCACACTTCTCTCCGCAAGGGCAGAGCTGCGGGGAACACTCGCTGAAGACCATACGATTGATGCAGTCGTCCCCGCAGCCGCTCTCAGGCTTGCACTCGCAAGCTTGAGCTTCGTACAAAGTGGTAGGCTTCACGTCGTAATATACGTTAGTACGAATTTTTCTGCAAACAAAGTACAAGAATGCAAGTTACGATGCGGTGAACATTGCTGGGCCGTAAAAATTTGATTCTTACTTATAATTCCACGAAGGAACTGAGGATTCTCTGCCAGGCAATCTAGACTGCGTGTGCAACCACCATAAATCGTAAGGAAGTTGGAAAGGCATTTTCCTCTGTCGCAGCAATTTCCCGCATTGATACGTGGACAACAATGCCGCGGACTCGGTAGATTCAGTAGACGAGATTTTCTTTCCAGAAGCGCCGCTGTTCTCGACGTTGCCACGCGACTTTCCGTCAAAATCTTTTCCGTACTCCTGCAGAACATCTCCCTGTAAGTAACGTTTCTTCCACCTGGTCTGTTTCTTCCTCGTATGCGTCGAGTTCGAATGCTTCCCTACCTCGTGATCGTCGCTAAGGACGTCGCTATTAGGCACGACGTCGTTCTCCGTGTCGTAGCCGGAGCTACGCAACCGCTTCACGTTTCTAGCTGTCAAGTTGCAAGGGCTCGAGGAACCCCTGCGCTTTCTTTGATTCCCGTTAAACGAACCAGCGTGCTCCGTTTTTATGTTCGTCTGAGACGTCGCGCGTTCTAGTTTTTTCACGTTCTCTTCGCTCAACTCTGCGACACGTTGATTCGTATTGAATCTCTCTACGACTTCGTCCAGAGGCGCGTTCTCGTCGTAAGGCTTCGCGTCTTGAATTTTTTCAAACTTTACGGGGCACAATTTGTTCGACGCGTTATCGCTGTCTGTTTCCACGAGATCCTTGCGAACCCTCAATTGACCGGAACGAGGTTCGGACGTCTCCTCGGAACGAGCACGGCTAGTAGTCTCAGATTTCGGTGAATTCGTGTCGCTCGAACTTGGATCGACTTTTGACTGAACTCGATTCTGGGTAACACTGTTGTTAACAGGTTTATGAGGTACGTCCTCGGTAAACGCTTCTTGAATCTCGGTATTCAGCAAAGTCGTCTTGCTGTCGACTATCGAGTCTTCGGCCCCTTCCTTCGTCGAGGTTTCAGCGTCAGCCGGAACGTCCATACCGCTCTCACCAGCTACAGGATTCGATGCGTCTGTCGTTTCCGTCATCTTCACGGATTTCTTCTTCTTTTTCTTCAACGTAGGAAAACCTGTACGGTTGATGGTTTTCCGCCTTCTAATCTTCTTCTTGGCCAATACCAGTACCGCGGAGGAGTTCAAAGGATTCGGGACACTGGGACTGAGACTGCTGTGAGCTGGTTTCGTTTCGTTCTCATCGAAGCTTTCCGCTGCATTAAATTCAGCAGCGTCCACTTTTATATTCTTCTCCAAGCGAACGTCCGGCGACATGTCTCTTTTCTCTACTTTATCGTTTTGACTTTTGTCGTTCTTTACCAACTTCTCCGTCGCCTTCTCGCTTCTACCGGCTTTTTCCGCGCGGCTTTTCGAGCTTCTAGAATCATTAGAACTTTTCTCAGACTTCTCGGCCTTGCCATCAGCTTTCTCAGCCTTGTCCCTTTCGCCCTTCTCCAAAGATCCGTGACCCTCGACAGGTAATTTCGTAACCGTTACGCGTAAATCTTTGACGATCTTCTTCTTACGACGTGGCTGTGATTCTGCTTGACTCGATGATTTCTCGTCCAAATGATCGGAACACGACGCATTCGATTTGTCGCCGCCATCACTTTCCCTGTGCCTTTTCTTAGGAGTAACAGGTACAGAATCTTCTTGGAAAGAGGACGAGGAACTGCCTCCATACCTCGTTATGGTTGCTTCGATTGCTTCTTCTATGTGACTCTCGGTGGAGTTCGCTTCGTTCGCTGTCAAATCCATGCTACTCGCGTCCGAACTTTGCGAACTGTGAGGACTGGACACATGATAATGCCTCTTCTTCAATGGTAATCGCTGTTCATTCGAATTCGTATTTTTCGAATCTGTCCCGGACAGAGTCTTCTCTTTCTTCAAACGTCTTTTCTGCTTCTGGTCTTCATTCGTGGAAATGTCGCCTTTTCTCTTCTTCGATTTTCTCAGGCGGAAAATCTGAGGTAAGTAGTTGTAAGAGCTCAAATTGATCATCCTACCGACAGTGCACAGTCTCGAAAACTCTTCAATCAGTTTCTCTAACTCCTCGATGAGACCCGGATGGATCCGTATGGGATTCTTAGGCGGTAAAAGTATCCGTCTTCTATGCTTGTGATGATGGTTTTTGTGACAATGATTGCGAATAGGCTGCGTCGCCTTGTCGCATTTGTTGCTGACATTTTCAACTTTCTCGGACTTCAATACCTCGCCAACGGGTAAAGATATCAACGTCTGCACGCCGACTCCGTTCGTTTCGAACGGCGTCCCAGCCTTCTTCGTACTTTTGTTTTCTTTCAACACGCGTCGCGTGACAGGCGGGGAACTTTTCCTCACCGATGCCTGCCGTTTAGGCAAAGTTCCCGTAGACGAACTTCTGTTCTCCTTCAGACTTTTCTTACTCGGGCCGACTACCAGTTTCTTGTCGTTGGACGATCGTTCGCAAATCGATTGCTTCTGCCGCCGCAATAGAGTCGTAGTTTTGTTTCCCGTTCCAGCGGGCTTCTCTTTCCCGACTTTCTTACATGACCCACCATTGCATTGAATTCCCTCCTTTCCGTATTTGCTCGTAACAATTCTACTACTTAGGCACTTGACACGCGCCGGAGAATTTATGTTGTTCCGTTTCCCGGTTACCTTACCCTGCGTGCATTGCTTGGAAATGTTGCAACTCCGTTTCTTCTGACAAACGACCGGCAGCTTCTCCTTCGACTTCCTTGCCGGTTCGTTTTCCTCTTGTTTCTCCGCTCGAGACGACGAAGCAGTTTTCTGCGACGCCGCCTTCACTACTTTCCCTCTTTTGTTCGGTTCTTCTTTCGCTACTTTTGCAGATGGATTCTCCTTCTTGTCGTTTTTCTCGATCTTACCGGTTTTCTCTGTTTTCTCGATTTTCTCGATCTTCTCTACGATCTCCGGCTTCAGCCTCGGCCTGCCCGGGCCACGAGGTTGCGTAGAAACCGTTTTCGCCGGTCTACCAGGTTTTCGTTTAGGCGGATAGAGGACACGATCAACGTTCACCGCCGGCTTCGTGACAACTGGTTGCACCGGGGATTGGGCCGGCGCCGGAGGACTCACAGGACTAATCGCCGAATGCAATGGACTGTTGTCCACCGACTGTATCCCCGAGTCCGGAGACACGTTCGAAACGCAGGGATATTCGGAATCGTTCACTTTCTTTCCTACTTTACTCCGTCTCTTTCTTGGTTCGGACAGCAGAGCCGTTTTCTCAACGAACTGTTGCAGCAATGTGGAACTATACACAGGTACAGGATTCTGATCACCGGTTTCGCTCGTATCGGAATCGGCACCGAGCGACATACGCTCGATCGCTTTCGATACTAACCGACCGCTTTCCGAATCTTCAAAACCATCGAACGGAGCGTCTTCGTGCTCCTGGTCCGGCAAGATAGCCGCCAAATCTTCCTGATTGATCTCCTGTAGCGGCTGATGCTGCTGGGGCTGTTGCTGCTGTTGCTGCTGAGACTGCTGCGACGTCGCTTGCTGTTGCTGCGAAGGTGGACGGCTGTCCGACGAGTCGGAATCGTCGCTGCTGCATTCGGATGACTGAACAAAACAAATAGTAAAACAGATCTACCAACAGGGCACGATAACTTGTCCTTAGTACAAGTTCGTAAAGTTACCTTTCCTCCGCGGCTCGTTTTGACTTTTTTCGATGCGGTTTTTCGACTTTTCTCGCATTTCGCTTTCTCCGATTCCTCCTTCTTTGGACCTTTCTTGCTCAGCTTCAATTTAAGTGCTCCCTGCAGCATGATTACAGACTCTGTCTCAATTCATGGCCAAAGCTTTGGAGCCCTAGCTATAGTGACTTAACTACGGCATGCGTACCGGTTCAAAATTCGCGTTCTGAATAGAGAATGCAGGTTCGCTATGCTCCGACGTGCAATCCGAGTTAGATCCCGTGTCTTCTTCCTCGTCGCCGCTACTCTCGTCGTCCGAATCTGAATTCGAATCCGTATACGAACAACTACCCTCGGTGCCTCCAGAACTTTCGTCCTCGGAATCAGAGTCTTCTTCGGAATCCACAGAGTCTGTACCTGATAAGAGTTCTATATAAAAAGCTGCTTGTTAGAATGCGATTACATAATCGAGCAAAGGAGTATCCTATTACCAGTAGGTTCAGTGGTTGGCCAACTACCGCCACCCTTTATGGCTTCCATGTCCACGGTCGAAGGGAGCTCTCTTTCTTGCTCCCCATCATTCTCCTCCCAATTCCAATTCTGCAACTCTAATTCCGAAGGATGGTGAATAACAGCACTCCATCCTGAATCACCAGACATTTTTTAGCTTATCTAACATCCAGTAGGCTTGAGTAGAATATCATTCCTTATAATTTTGTTCAATCATTCAGTCTCTTCCTAATTGTACGAAGCATGTCTAATATGCTCGACGCTCAGTCACCGAATCTCTCGATGGAACTTCCATGTTCAGTTGGTAATTTCAACCAATAACTTCTTCATTATTCCACTATTGCATATGATTATGCATGTAGCCAGTGTCTCTACAAAAATGAATACAACAGATTTTATTTAAATTTCATACTTTATGACCCTTTCGTGGACAAGACGTTGTGCGCTATTATAAAGAAATGAAGTTAAATGCCAGAAATATGTAAGTGTTTTAACTTTCTCAATAAACCAAAAACCAGTTACAAACAGAATAATCGTTTTTGCATCAGTTCTTTACTGAAATTGTAATTTGGCTGTTATTAGATCTCGAAGAGGACCAGCATATTGGTCGAAACGTTGATAAATAAATAATTAAACTAACTGGAAATTAGCATTTATCATCTTGTCCACAAAAGGGTCGTAAAGAATGAAATTTAAATATTCAGTTGGACGTAAACTATTTACACAAACAGATTTTATTGTTTTGAAAAACACCGCTCACTGAAAGATCAACACGGTGAGAAGGATGTACAAGAAATTGATAGAAACGAGGACCAAAATGGAGTTGGGTGTAATAAAACGTTAATAATTAGATCACAGCACGGCGGGAGCGACTCCTCCGAGATCGTTTTTCAATTCCTTATCACACGTATTTAGGGCATAATTCAATGGAGACGAACCGTTTATTTCCGCACTTTAGGGTCACTTAACTTCGGTCCTGCTCCGACCTGTTTCACGCCCGTGTCCCGTAGCGCGGGAGAATGCTTATCTACAACCTCGTGGAGAGATCGGACATCGCGATCAAAAAAATGTTACGCATATCTTTCTCCCGATCTACGCGGATGTTGTCCCACGAATCGTCACCAATCAAAGGCAATGTCATCGAAGAAATGCTGGTTGTTGATGTGCACCTATTTCAGCTATAGGTGCGTCACTCCGGTGCACGCACAACAGTTGTCCAAGTGATAACAGCAGCGTACGGTTGCACGGGGTGATGAATTTGGTGCAGGAACGTTAATAATTACTTGGTAAAATATCAGTCTGTTTACATCGTCGAACGAAGCACAGAGAAACCTCGAGAGGAATACGAAGTCGCGAAGAGAGGGAGAAACGGGAGACAGAGAGACGCGGAGAATTTTTTAACGAAGGAGAGCGAGAGAGAGAGAGAAAGAGAAAGTGAGGCAAAGGGGGAGAGAAAGAAACGTTCCGGATCGTAGAAATCAAAAAAATAAAAGACAAGCACACGTTATCGTCGAAGCGACCGCCTAAAGCGGTAAAAGAGCGGCGATGCGAGGGGGCAGGCCAAGTGCGCCTTCGATGACAGTCACGATATCCTGAAGACCTCGTTACTTGGCATCCCACCACGGGTAACGCGCGAAGCAGGATCTGTCCGGTTCTGGATCGACGATTAACCGACAATATTCCCTCGTTGCGTCGAACGGACAGCTGTTTCTGTTTCTCGGTCGATGCGCCAGGTGCGTCGCCGACCGGGTTCGTGGAAACTCCCGTGTATTGCGTGTATTCAAGTCGAACAGAACTAAATTTGCCGCGCCATCTGATGCTGAACGGGACCAGCGGATCGACCAAGCAGAAGCCAGTTCATACAAAATAATTCTCGGAAGTGTACGATCGCGTATACGCTCCGCGGGGACCGGAACTTGCGCGCCGGACTATGCGTCGTTGTAGGTGGAGCGGTAAAAATGGCAGATCGTGCGGACTCGCGATTCGAGTACACCCTCTAGATAAAACGCGTGCACCGAGACGACGAAGGTGGTAGGAGTTTAGGAGTACGGGCCTGGAGTCGGGCAATATGGCCGGACAGATGTGCATAGGTAGGGTGTCGGGGTGGTGTTAGTGCCGTACGTTATTTATGTCGAACTACCGCAAATCCTGCCCGAATCTCGCGTGTTTTCATGGGATCGGTGATATACTGTGCAGGAGCAGGAATACGGCTTGCATGAAGGCATAGCATACGCTTCCGAGTCAAACAAACATGAAGTAAGTTCCACGTATACGATATAGCATCGAACGAAAGAGAGGGTCCGTCTCGGGTTCAGTGATACAACACGGGCTCGAGAGCACGATTACTTTTCGTTCCCGACCATTGTTTACGCTTCGTGCTACCCTCGACGGATCGGCGTTTCTCGTTACTCCGCTTTCCGACGTGAATCGTCGCCCGTTCAGCGCCGTTTCGTCGGCGTTTCGGACGTCTCGAGAGGATCCCGACCCTTAAGTCCGGGGTAGGGCCTCGCGATCATTTTCGTCGAATACCTCCGAAACTGTCATTGCCTCCACCCTTCCCGGTCACGTATCCGCTGTTCGCGTATTCTTTTCACGCGCCCGTCGCCTACTCTTTCGGTTTCGTTCGCCGGAAGGCATCTCCGAATGCACTTCCAAATCTTGCGTCTCGACGCCTTTGTGTACCGTGAACGCGAACGGAACTTCATCCTATACCTTCGCTCGTCCCTTTTACGTCGGGGCAACGCTCCTGTACACATTCTTCGGGATTATCCTTATCTAAAACCGGACCCGTGCACGCGTGCACACGCACACGACCGGGGACGGCGTTGCACGAAAATTTCGCTGAACGCATTTGTTTATGTTAGACGAGAGATCGACGACACGCACGCGCGTATTTTATAGTTTCTCCCGCGAATAAAAATCTTTGTCGGGTCGCGTTGCCTTTCGACGATAACTCCTGTCAAAACCGCTGTCAATAATAGATATCGCGAATCGGTGAACTGATTCATTGAAAACTTGCTATATACGCGAGTCCATGGAAAACTGTTATCAATGAATTTCGTTCGATAACATTTTCATTGCCGTGAGTCACATTGTGATTCACGTCGCGTGCCCAGGTAACCGGAACTCGAATTATATCTAACGCTATGACGGAAGATCGCGCGAAATAAAATTTCGATCCCCGTCTCGATCGAACTCGAACAGCGTCTGTTGTTTTAAAGAGCAGGGAGAGAGCGAGCGAGAGAGAGGAAGAGTTAAGGGCAAGAAGAAAGGGAGTCTCGTTTTAAAAGGGTTACACCGTAACATGATCGTGACGCCGAACCTCTGTTCTACCTCTTACACAAAAACAACGCGAAAGAATAGCATCGTCTCCGGTGTTACGAGAGATTTCGAGAGGCCGACTCTCCACGCATAGTAAAAGCCTTCGTTCACGTATGAAAAATAACGCTCGTAGAATCGATGGTGTAACGCGCGACGGCCAGATTCGAAAGGAACACGTGTCGCGGATATACCCGGCTGTTATCTCTTGCAACTCCGGTTTGTGTGATGGTACGCCGACCGAAGGAGGAAGTGGCAGTATCTTTTCATATTCCGTTTCGTTCTGTTCTCGTTCCGCGGGCGCTGTTTTAACGCGGTGAAAGTGACACCGAGCGTAACGTTTTGTACGGAACCCGAGTCTTCGGAGAGCCTCGTATGCGTGAGAAGTCTCGAAGATGATGCGATACTCGCACTCGCGTCGATCGCAGCAGGTCCTTCCGGAAACGTATCGATCGTGGTAGCATTTCTTTGGCTCTTGTTTTCTTTCGATGCCAGTCGAACTTGCACGGGTTGCACAAGTACAGAACGGACGTCAGCGTGGCCTTCTTTGTGTTTCAGCGAAGTGAGCATATCGTCCGCTCGCGCGTCGGTAATGGTGTACGACGATGTTAATAAAAAATGGATACCGAGCGGCAGTTCTTCGGGACTATCCAAGGTCCAGTTGTATCACCATCAGGTGAACAACACGTTCCGCGTGGTCGGAAGAAAGTTGCAGGATCACGAGATCGTCATCAATTGCGCGATCCTCAAGGGACTGAAATACAATCAGGCGACCGCCACGTTTCATCAGTGGCGAGATAACAAGCAAGTATACGGTCTGAATTTCTCCAGTAAGGACGACGCGGACGCATTTGCCAAAGCGATGCTGCAAGCGCTCGATGTGAGTGAAATTGAGTCGAAAGGGACGTCGGCTGAACGCTAAATTATAAGCCGCATCCCTGATGCGTTCAGCTAGAATAAGTCTTGATGTCCGTTCGGTAAATATCCGATATTTAACGTAGGTGTTGAGCAATGGAAGCAACATATCGAGAAGTCTTGCGCCCGCCTCTGCCACGCAGCAGCAACCCGTTTTTCAACAACAGCAACCGACCAATGCTCAATATGACGAAGATATGGGATACAGGTTCGCAATTTTTTTACTTTCCCAATCGTGTTTACGTCAGAAAACGATACTGAACGATATCTTCTATCTAGAACGATGACCAGGGAGGACGTGGCGATAATTCAAGAGCGCAGAATGTCTCAACAAAGCCAAGGTAGAAATCTGATTTAATCTATCTATCTAATCTGAGCGCGTGATGCCGGAGGAAGATGACAAAAGATTTTTTCCTTGTAGCAACAAATAGTCCAAACGCAATTTCGCCGAGTTGTCCAGTCGCCTCGCAGCAACAGCAGCAGCCTCCTTCGCAACAGCAACAGCAACCTCCTCAACAGTCCGTGCAGCAGCAGCAGCCACAGCCTCCGGCGCCGCCGCCGCAACCGCAACAACAACCACAGCAACAACCGCTTCAGCAGCAGCCGCAATCTGGTCACCATAGAACTTCTTCGGCACCGCCCGCGCCACAACCCCAGCAATCCGTGATGCAGTCGATGCAGCAAGTAACTGGAAGCATGGGATCCGGCGTGGGACAGATGTCGAACGTGCCTCCGGTGCCGCCTCCTCAACCTCCCATGGCCCCTCCGTGCCCACCGGCGATGATGAACTTCAGCGCACCGGTGCCGCCACCGATGATGATGAACCAGTACGCGCAGTCCCCGTCGTCCCAGTCGAATTTACCCGGTCAGTCTCAAGGGCAGTCGATCTACGCCAGTAATCAGTCGAACCAGTACGGCGGAGCACCGAGCAACGGTCAGTACGCGACCGCCGGCGTGGTCGGTCAGAGCCCGTGTCAGTATGCTTCCGGGAATCCGAACAACTTCTACAGTAACAACGGACAAGTCAGCAACGCGTATCCCGGCGGGCAACCGGGCGCTAATGCTGGCGGTAGTCAGTACGGAAGTAGTAATTCCATCGGGCAGTACGCCAGCAGCGGAGCAGCGACGACGAGCCAATACGGGGTAGGTGTCGGTGTAAACGTCGGCCAACCGAATCAGTCTCAGTACGGCGTTGTGTCTCAGGCACAGGCACAGTACGGGCCCGGTCAGATGCAAGCGGTATCAAGCGCCACGAATCCGTACGGAACGCCGTCGAACGCGGTGAATCAATATAGCAGCGCCGCCGGCGGTGCCAGTGGGGGTGGTGCTGGCAGCGGTCCCGTGCCCCCGGTTAATCCTAATATCTATGCTCCTGTCGGCAGTGCCGGTCCCCAACCACCGCCCATGGGGCCGTTGACCGGTCCCGCGCCACCTCCGCCTCCGCCTCCACCTGCTCCCAAGGTTAATTCCACCGGCTTGAATCCTCTCTCCGGCTCCGGTTCCACAGGGTCGGTCAGTTCTGTAGCTAACAACGAACCGGCACCAGATACTAATTCCTTAGCTGCCGCGATCCAAGCGACTCGTCTCAAAAAGAAGCAACAGGTTCGTCTCGATGATCTCCAATCTTTCGCTTCTACTTGTATTCTCTTTGTTCAATTCCCGATATTCTTTTTAGGCGGCACAACAACAAGTGGAAAACAGTGGTTCCAGTACCAGTAGTAGTGGAAGCGCTGGAAACAGCGGAAATTACGGTACGCTAGGAAGAGGCGGGGGTGGCGGTATTGCTTCTATGATGGACGAGATGGCTAAAACTTTGGCTCGTAGACGAGCAGCTGTCGAGAAAAAGCAACCCGAACAACCACAGGTGCGTTCTCCTTGATCATTCCACGTTTCATGCTCAAGTCTTTTTAATACCGACTTTTTAATCGCCGATTATTATTATTTCTTTAGCAGGAGCCTGACAGTTCACCCGACAAAAAATCATGGGACAAGAACAATTCGAACAATAAATTTTCGAACGGTGCCGAGTCGCCGAAATCGGTTCGCAAGAGGTTTGGTTCTGCTTCCGAGGATACTCTGCTCAAAGTGAATGGAGTCAACGACGGAGCCCTCACTGCTCAAGAAATGGAAGCGTTCAAGGCCGAGATCATCAAGGAAGTGCGCAAAGAGTTTCAAAAGATGAAACAGGACATTGTGGATGGTAAGGATGTTAAGATCGCGATCGATCGAAATAAAAGTTTAGAGAAAGATTTACTCGAGCGTGCGTTCTTCTGTCGTGCTTTCAGCTGTCAGAGCAGAACTGATTAGAAGATAAAGATGCGACGATGGACCAGAATTTGAAGTGAGAAACGAATCTTCTACCGCCGTGTAGATCAACCGAAACGATCATCGACAAGTCGCGTACATGACTTTTTTTACTAAACATTTGCGAAATGAAAATGGAATGCAGTTATACCCCATGTATATCAGACATGTTTGTGTGTAAGTACGTTATATCTAATCTAGCGTTTTAAGTGAACCGTACCCATTCTGTCGTTTACCGAGACGAACGGTAAACGACACGATGACTTTGGATAACAAAGATGCTGCCAATTCGATGCGCGACACAATTCGGGTCACCCACGCATTTCGATGCGTACTAATATTCGGTGGTATCGTACAATTTCTGCTCCGTTAATCGACCACGAATACCGTGCTCCCCGATCCCGACAAGTATTATCCGTATATCGAATCGAGCAAACCTAGCTTGACGCAACGTAATGCTGATCCCACGCACAACGGAAAACACTTGCGTTTCAATCTATGTAAATATCACGGAATTTATATATACACATGAAAATGAACAAAAGAGATTCCTCTAGTCTAAGGCGCGTTACTAACGAAAATTCAATCTTTCTTTCGCGATCATGGTGCGGCTACTTATCTTTTCTTCTCCCCGCGGAACGCGCGTCATGTTTTTATCAACATCGAGTCCCTGGCCGGCTCTCAACAGTACATACCACCATTTCCGTGTACAGATATCACTGATATGCTCACAGATTGATATACATTCCAATTACAAGTCAAAACGTTTTGGTATCGTAGAAGCAGAGATTAGAATTAGACTCGATCGAGCGACACACGCATTCGCTGAACGCGAACTCAAAGAATTTCACATTGACGCATCATTGATCGCTAGTAATCGCAAAATTCGATATATGAAAGAAGATGATCGTGTTTGCTACCGATATTGTATACTACTCTCCGTTCTTATATTTTTTTATCGTCCATCGTACGATTCTCAATGAAAGAAGTGAGAAGATCAACGTTGCAGTTCATATATATTCTATGTATTTATAATATAGCCGTATAATGCGCTGATCTGCACCGGCTTTATTGGCATTCATTGCATTTACCAAAAAATACGAAAAACGACGAGCGGGCGAAGAGAGTGCGAGAGGTGTAGCGAGAGAAAGGTGGAAAAGAAAAAGACGATAATCGTGTCCGTTCCTCGCAGAGTTTTCGAACGACATGTCCTAATCATACAGCGATATCAAGGCCATTCAATTTACGATAAAATACTGCACGAAGTCTGAATGACGCACGATGAAAAATTCATGGCTACATCATCCTTTTTTTCTTTTCTCTTCCTCGTTTTTCATTTTTTTACGAAACGGACTTGCGGCAGACTGAGCACTAAATTAATGCACTAATTAAAAGCGCAATGGCGTAACGTTTAAGTATTAATACTAAATTTCTAATCTCAACTCCTTCTAGTCGTCTAAGAAAACTAACGATAAAATTGATTGACACCGTCGATATCGCACCTTGGGATTAGTTTATCTACTTATGACGGTTCTTTTTCTCGATATGTTTGCCCATCCTATCGCACATATCCGCACAAGTATTATTCTTTCAAGAAAATGATCCGTGTTAAGGTTTCCGTTCGAATTCCGATCGATCGTCGACGTTTGTACAATTTTCTGTGTCAGAGACGACGAACCCCTCGTTGAATTTCGAGAGAACGATCGATCGCACTATATAACGTGCAATGCGCATACAGGGCGAATCACTAAGGACCATTTGCAAGTAAACGATTATTTATTGATTCGACTGAAAGAAAATTTTAAGGTAGCGCTGATCGATGTATATAATATATTCATCTTCCAAGGCTCTATAGCGACGTGATTAAATAGGGGACAGTCTCGAGCGACGCTTCGTACTGGTTCACCCTGTATGCTCGTACGACGCCGAGCAATAACCGACCGAACTGAATAAAATGATACTCTACCGTAACGATAAGTAACAGACCGTGTTCCGGCAAAATTGTTTCTTTGCCGTTCAATGCATTTTACAGTTTTGAACACATTCCGCTGTTTGACGATTGTACAATTTTTCAAGTTTTCTACGTTCACCCGAAAATGCTTTCCGTTTCTACGAACTACTTTTTCAATGAACAAACAAAACTATAAAAAAAAAATGTATGCAACAGTTGTACACGATCGCGTTGCGTCGTTTTTTTTAAAAGAACAACGATCCCCGACGAAGGCTCTCTCGTTCGAAGATGCAAAGACTATGAACGTTTTAATGATGTTCGACGAGCAGGTGGAGAGCAGGTATGAGAGTGCACGTGTGCATGGATGATCGCTGTGCGAGTGTGTGCGTGTCTGTTCACGAACGCGAATGTTCGATGACGGTATATGTGACGTGAGGAGAGAGAGAGAGAGAGAGAGAGAGAGAGAGAGAGAGAGAGAGAGAGAGAGAAGAGTGGGCGCGGCACGCTTCTTTGGGAGAAGGTGAATCGCAGCGGGGTACGATTACTGCTAATCGAGGAGAAGCGAACTAGTATTAGAAGCATTTATATTATATTTAACATATGTATATTTATATATACATACATCATACATGGATAATTTTAATATGATAAAGCGCGAGCATAAAAAGAGTGTTTGTTACGATTGAAATTATTTAAGAAGCGCAAAAAAAAATGAAAAAAAAAGAAGATGAGAGCTACGATTTTCGCGACACGTCGATGAAAATCGAGAGAGAGAGAGAGAGAGAGAGAGGTAATACCGTGTCCAGGGCCATTATAACAAGTGTGTATTATAATTATTGTATCAGCAGCAAAATACACATATGATATAAAAAAAAGAAATTAATGCGTGAAACGGTATTTTATATTGTATCATGCGACGCGGCGGCAACGAGAAATCGAATCCGACCCTTTGTCTTTTCCCGATCAACCCTCTTCCACGGTCAGTCACAGATCTGTCCCTTCTCTGTCCGAAGACAACGATTCCTCTTTAAGATTTGCACGACTTCTTTAACTAATCGTCGAGTCTCGTCGCCGTTTCCCGTCGTTGTTTATATGTAAATCTAATAACATAACACGTGGCAATCAAGAGCATTTAACGAGCATGATACAGCAGCTTCGATGCGAACCGGAGACGATCCGGCGGCCGTTTCTGCTGCGTTCAGCGGGACGGCCGCACCACACACCCCTAGCAATAAAAATGTAGCTAGGAGAGAACGTCGATAATCGGCCCCTTCGTAAAACTGCGACAGAGTTGGGCACACGAATTGGAACCGAGATCTCGGCGACGGGAGTCCGGTCGATATCAAAATGATTCCCCCGCCGTCGTATACAGTGTTCGCCCAGCTCTGGACTACAACGACGGAATCCTAAACTGAAGAGGGAAGAACTCTCGACGAGGCCGCGTAGCGTATTTTATTAGTAAGCGACCGCGATCAAAGTTTGTACGAAATACGATTAGCAAGCGTTTAATTTAAAAAAAAAAAAAGCATGCCGAAGTTCCTTCGGATTCTTGAAAATATTTGTATGTAAATGAATGACGAAATAAAAGGTATACGCCCGAAATTCATATTCGCCCCCGTTACATTTTCTCCCACCCTTCGTCTATCAACTGGAGCAGGAAAAATCTGTTCGCCTCGCCTCGATACATGCTCGCTTTTCGAGTTATTTATAGAGCCATCGCGTCATTTCGCGAGTACGATAGTGACCCAATTCCTGCGAACCGTGAACCCCCCTATCTGTCAAGTCAGAGCTCCGTTTACTTTGCTCCCGGCTCCACGGCTGCGCCGATCGTGAAATCGTAGGACTCAGCGATTTTCGATTTACTGCCACGACGGCGATGTGTCACGCAGCCGTGAAATATAACGGAGAACGGCACGTCGAGGAGATCTGCACGAGAGGAAGAGGGAAGATGGAACACACGAGGGGCTGCTGGTTGTAAGCGGTCCCTACGAACGGAGAAGGGGAAGAATGAATGACGCATTCGAGTAGCACTACTACCTTAGGTATACCAGCAGGATATACCGCGGGATCTACNATTTCGCGAGTACGATAGTGACCCAATTCCTGCGAACCGTGAACCCCCCTATCTGTCAAGTCAGAGCTCCGTTTACTTTGCTCCCGGCTCCACGGCTGCGCCGATCGTGAAATCGTAGGACTCAGCGATTTTCGATTTACTGCCACGACGGCGATGTGTCACGCAGCCGTGAAATATAACGGAGAACGGCACGTCGAGGAGATCTGCACGAGAGGAAGAGGGAAGATGGAACACACGAGGGGCTGCTGGTTGTAAGGGGTCCCTACGAACGGAGAAGGGGAAGAATGAATGACGCATTCGAGTAGCACTACTACCTTACCGCGGGATCTAACGTGGCCGATCGCGGTCACGGCTCACGATTTCCGCTCACGACTACGCTCGCTTCCTTCCTTTTTCACGCTCTTCTATCCAGCTCCACGATTCTCGCTATAAAAAAAAGAACTTCATCCAAATCCGTCAGATAAATCGAACGTACAAATTGCAGTACACGATCGTCACTTATCCTGTTTGCGGTATCGCGTAAAAATCGACCGCTCAATTTTTACGGTACGAGTCGTTGAGCGGACGATCGGTGAGCAAATAGAAGTCGACGACTCTCCTAAGTTCTGTCAATACTTTCTTAGGAATCTTGTCTCGAGAGCGAGCGGTCCGTCGCGTATCGTCGGCCGCGTGGGTGCGACCCATGGGTGTTTCGCGGATCGATAACGCGCGGGGGGTACCGAGAGGGAGAGAGAGAAGGCGACGCGCGTCTGGATCGAGCGGCTAAGTACTTAGTAGGAACGTGGCCGTTCGCCGTGTCGAAGCGTCTCCGATCGCGTGGTGTTCCCGCTGGTCACCGGCAGGCAGGCACCTGGGCCCGCGCGCGCGCGACTACCGATCGCTCCGGCGACGCGCGAACCGATCGAACGTGCAGGACCGGCTGGCTACTATACGGCCGGGTAAAAACGGGGTCAACCGACGTCTGGCGGTCGCGTGGCACGGCCAGCTCGGAAAGGAAACGAAAGAAACGAAAGTGAGGTAAATGCGGCAAACCGTGGACGCGCTTGCGCTACGCCGATCGCTGTACGACCACGCGTTTGCGACTGGAGCCAAACGGAAGACTTAGTGTGACTCTTCGTCGACGCGACGTGGTAGGGAGCACCGAAATGTAAGAATACGCGATAACGTCGTGCCGAGGGAACCGATAAAGCCGGAGCGAGAGAAGCGCGGGGGCGGCGACGGCGGCCCATGTGGACGCAGAGCGCGGCGGCGGGGAACGCGCGCCGGCTTCGGCCAGAAAACAACGGCACCAGAAGTGATTACGCTCCGATTACGTCTAGCTCTTTGTCGGACGATCGTGACTCGCCGGTTGGNCAAACCGTGGACGCGCTTGCGCTACGCCGATCGCTGTACGACCACGCGTTGCGACTGGAGCCAAACGGAAGACTTAGCGTGACTCTTCGTCGACGTGACGTGGTAGGGAGCACCGAAATGCAAGAATACGCGTTAACGAGCCGAGGGAACCGATAAAGCCGGAGCGAGAGAAGCGCGGGGGCGGCGACGGCGGCCCATGTGGACGCAGAGCACGGCGGCGGGGAATAACGCGCGCCGGCTTCGGCCAGAGAACAACGGCACCAGAAGTGATTACGCTCCGATTACGTCTAGCTCTTTGTCGGACGATCGTGACTCGCCGGTTGCTCAGATCGCGAGTCGGTCGTAGAGACCAGCGGCGATAAGATCGGCCGAGTACTTCAGAAAAACGAGCTAGCGAAAGGCCAACGAGTCGGAGCTCGGATCGGTAGTTGAATTAAAAAGTCTGGGAAGGTTCGAACGGCGTGACGAACACCTCGAATTGGACATGACGCGATGCACGAGTCGCGAAGGACGGCGGTGACTTCGTTCCGTGCGAGAAAGAAGACAAGTAACGGACGATAAATATTTCATACTTTATCTCGCGGCCAATTATTATTCGCGAAGGCGCAGTTTACACGTGCCGGTCGAAGGTTGCTCGCTGAGGCTAATCGGCGAGCTATTCAGCGCGATGATCTAACCGCGAGGAGGGCCTGTGTGCGCGTGTATGAGAGAGACCCGTGTCCGTTCATTGACCGACATCGATCACTGGTCACAGCGTCCGGAGGCGGCGATGAAATCGAACGCGTCCGCCGCTAACCGATCGCGGCCACCCTCGCGGTCGCGCCGCTACCAATGACGCGTGACACCGGCGTCGTCGCGTCGGGACTCGGGCAATCTCGAGGATTCGGCAGAGCTTCCGGTACCGCGAGGAGAGAGACCTTTGCCGCGGGATGAGCCGGGGAAAGCGAGACCGTTGAGAGGAAATCGTGCGAGCACCAGTGCCGTAGTCCTGGGGGCCCAGGGTCTGCACGCGGTCTAATAATAAACCGCGTGGCGAACACCGTTTCGGTAGTGGGGCGCTGGTCGCTAGCGGGTGAAAATAGAAAAGAATGTTTTTGGAATCCACTTGGACTTGGTTGCGCTTACGATGGGGCAATATGGCCGACTTGGCCGAGCGGGTGGACGATCTGATATGCAGTTTCGACTCGGCTGGTGACACGACCATGGATACGTTATCGATGCTGATATTCGGCTGGATGTTGTTCGGCTTGGTGGTTCTGTGCGTCGGCAAATACGTATACAATCGGTTCGTACTGAACGAGCTCACCCCTGGGACAATAGCCACCGCCAAGGACGGCCATATCGTTCACGGTGATAGCGTCGGTGTCGGTGCTGGTGGTGGTGGTACCGGTGGTGGTGGAGGTGGTAGCGGCGGTGGCGGCAAGTCGGTCTCGGCTGGGAAACAAAAAATCGCATCGGCATCGCCCTCGGGGGCAGGTGGTGCCGGTGCCGGTTCCGGTTCGCTCGCGGCCGTCAATCACCCGTCCGGCGGCGGTGGTGCCGCCGGAACAGCTTCCGGTACCAGTCCGTCGTCGTACGTGCCGCCCACGCCCCCCGTCCGCAAACGGCTCACCGCGAGGAAGACCTCTGGAACCTNGCAAATACGTATACAATCGGTTCGTACTGAACGAGCTCACCCCTGGGACAATAGCCACCGCCAAGGACGGCCATATCGTTCACGGTGATAGCGTCGGTGTCGGTGCTGGTGGTGGTGGTACCGGTGGTGGTGGAGGTGGTAGCGGTGGTGGCGGCAAGTCGGTCTCGGCTGGGAAACAAAAAATCGCATCGGCATCGCCCTCGGGGGCAGGTGGTGCCGGTGCCGGTTCCGGTTCGCTCGCGGCCGTCAATCACCCGTCCGGCGGCGGTGGTGCCGCCGGAACGGCTTCCGGTACCACTCCGTCGTCGTACGTGCCGCCCACGCCCCCCGTCCGCAAACGGCTCACCGCGAGGAAGACCTCTGGAACCTTGATCAGCCCCGCGAGGAGCACCAAGAGCCTGCATCTGCCGACCGCGACCGGCGCCGACCCGGAAGCCGTCCGCTGGGTGAACGAGGTCATCGTCTGGCTCTACTCGGACCCGGCGATTCTCGACGAATTGCTGGCCGTCTGGGTTACGTCCCTCAATCAATTCACGGCTAACTCCGTCAACGAGGTGAGAACTCGACCTCTTCTTAAGTCACGTTTAATTGCGGGGGCGGCGCGCGCGTGGTACCACGCGAGAATCTTCGCGCACGGAACACCTCTCGCTAAATTCGCGGGGATTAACACAAGTTTGTTCGCAGCACGGAGTCGGAGTCGAATTCGTCCGGGTCCTGCCCGAAACGCATCCACCGAATTTGTCGAACATCTTTTGCGAGTGCGACTCCAAAGATGACGTGGTACGTATATCTCGGACGCGGTTCACGAGAGAGACGAGGTCTACTGGGTTCGTTGTGTTCCAGACGATCACGTGCGATTGCGAGGCGACGCCGGCGTTACAGCTGAAGGCTTCCCGCCGGAAATCCGATAAACTGGAAGTGAGCCACTATCGTGTGAACGTGAACCGTTTCCGCGCGCGATTAAACGTCATCTGCATCACCGAGAAGCTCCTCCTGGACCTGAAATGCGACGGCTGGCCGGACGTACGTACCGTTCGAAAGAAACAAAGATCATAAATCTTTTCCCAAATCTGTCCGTCTTAACGAGAGACAATTATTTGGCGTCGATCGTTAAGAATCGCTGGTACCAAGTTCCTTGAACCGCTCCTATCTATGTTGACGCTTTCGATTTCGTTAGGTGAAAGTATCGTTGGCCCAAGTGGGCACGATAAAGAAAGATCTGGACGAGAGCCAGTTGCAGGAAGTCGTAACGGAAATCGTAATAGGCGCGTTAAGGGGGACTAACGTTCATCTGAATTTATTTCAATATCCCAACTGTCCGCGATTATGGAGGGAACCGGTCTCCACTCAGCCCAGCTTCTCGATACCCACGCACTACGACAGCATGGTAAATAGAACTTGGACCCCTTCGGGGAGAACGAGGGGATCCGCGGCTTCGCGGGGTTAATCGTGTCAAACCGAATTGTAGACGACGTCGAGCGGCTCGTTGCAAGCCTCGCGGCAGTGGCTTCAGAGGCAAACACCGACGCCCACGCAGTACGTCCCCGGTGACAGGCGGTTGCTCGTCAAAGTCGTCAAAGCGACGGAATTAGGGGGCGAGCAAGGCGCCGTCGAACCGTACTGCGTCGTCGAGCTGGACGAGCCCTCTCAAAAGAATCAGACGTCGATCAAAAAGGACACTCGGAATCCGCTTTGGGACGAGGCGTTCTTATTGTAAGTGAAACGACGTTTTCCTTTCTTTTATCGAGTATGAGAATATGGTTCGTAAAAAGTATGTTCTGACTTTCAGCGACGTAAATCGAAACACGACGGAAGTGCTGTTAGAAGTTTACGATCGAGTGAACAAGTCCCAAAGATTCTTAGGCTTGGGAATCGTGGGGATCGACGAACTTCTAGCGAATCCCAGTCAAAGGCAAATTATACCGCTTCAAAATCGACCGTACGAAGAGGAAGACATCACCGGGACCTTGACAGTTGAGGTGAGTAGAGTCAGACGAAACGTATCTATCACTTGCTCGAAATAAAAGATCAATTGTTAAAAATTGAAGTTTTATCCGAGGCGTCAAGGGGTGATTGTTATTGTCCTTTTCGCTTGTGGACTCTGTCTCCTTCTCTCTTTCCTCTCTCTTCTCTATCTCTTTTCTCAGTTTCTGTTCATCGAGGGCGCGGAGGTGCCTCAGATCGGGAGCAAACCTTACAAGGTGAAGGAGACGTTAAAACCGGTGTCACCGACTCCCCGTACCTACACCCCGACAAACCTGATCAGCGACAATAGTCTAAATTACAACAATGGTAACAGCACACTTATCTTGTACGACTCTACCGTTGATCAATCCGATGGGGGTAATTACCAATAATTACTTATTCTGAAACGGTGTTGCGTTCACCCAGTGTGAGAAAACGTAGAACGTATGCCACACCACCATAGAGTTAGTACGTACTCCCGTTCACTAAATCGTGCCACCCCCTTCAGATTTTAGCCGCGTGTGATCTACGGTCTTCTTTCTTAACACGAACACTGATCTCTGCCGAAAGCTGGACACTGGATCGATACGATCAGCGCGTTACGAAAATGGTCCCAATTGAAACCCATCGCGTAGTCCGTAGTCTTTCACTCACTAACTCAAGCGTCAATAATAAAGAGCTCATTCACACTTCGTCTCATTTACACATCGATATTTCACTAATACACGTTCGCGGTCCTCGGCTTCACTTCAGAGACCAGGCGCCTCATATACACGCCGTGCCGTCATTGTGTACGTTATCTTCGATCGATCTAGCTCTCTTGATCCTATTACACCGGCAGAGTAGATTAGCAAAAAAAAAAAATATAAAAGTCCGTCGGTCTATAATTTTGCAATAAATAATTTTAAACGGGCGAGACTTCGCGTGTTCGAAAAGGAAAATGCAGTTTGATTCATCTCGATCCGATTTTCCGTTCCGGAGATATCGTCGTGCGAAGGACTATTTTTCCGGCGCGGCTAGTCTCGTCCTTGTCGCACGAAGACCGAGAGAGTCCCGGACCTACCCTAATCTCCCCCAATAGGTCTAGACACCCCGCTGAGACGTGAAACTGGGTCACTGTGCCAAACACTGCGCCTGAACTTTGGAAGCTTATATCTTCGAAACGGATTGAGATATCGGGATGAATCAAAAGCGACTCTCTTCATCTTGTCTTCCTCTATGAATTATGAGGGTTTATGATAAAAAATTCGATCTCCCTGCATCGGTAAATTTATCGTCTTTTATATCATTACCATGCACGATGTTTCGTAATTCACAGTGCACGATTATTCGAATTATGTAAAAAGGAATGATTCTCGTTCTCAACTTCCCACCATCAGGATTGGTCAATCGGTCAAGAAATCGTGGAACAAAAACCGTCCGAATGACGAAATAGCGTTAGGACGGCTCGATCTCGTGACATTTGAAGTTTACTAGAAAAACGCCCAAGGGCCGGAGTCCTGTATTTCGATTGGGGCCATTATTATTGGTACACGGGTCCACTGTCCAGCGTTCTCTAGAGATCAGTGAACATGACACATCCTGTTTTCATGCTAGAACATTACGTAGTTCAGTTCGTGTGTCAACTCTGTGAGAACTTTCCCTTTCGAACGCGTGCCTGCATTTCTCGGTACCGGGTTCTACTTTCCCAACACGTAGGTCGCATGGAGTATGTTGAACGCGTAGAGCTCTCCGACTCCCGTCATTACTCTTCCATTTAGCGCGAGCCTTGACCCTCTCTTTTGCAAGCGGCACAGATTTCCATATAAAACGTAAAAGCAAAAAACTCGCTCGTTCCTCGAGAGGCGGAAAAAAAAGAAAAAGTAAAAAAGAAAGGGTCGACGTTTCTGTAGTATATGAAATCAGTCCGAGTTATTTCGGCTACCAGACTCTGGCAAATCGAGCACCGCTATACAATTATTGCGTAATCGCGAACGCATTGCCAAGCGGAAAATCTTCTGCTAACCGGAATGACGGATGCTTGACGGGCATATAGAAAAAGCCGTAAATCTGTTGGCCCTGTCTGGCTGAATATTCGAAACTGGTGATTCACAGATTACTTGACGAACGGGAACGCGGTGGACTCGCCCTACAGGACCGGCCAAAGCAACGGGAACAAAGGGACCCTGATCGTTCACAGCCAACAAAGGGTACGCATAAACGAGTCGCCGGTCTCAATGCGACGTTGTTATTACCGGAGAACCCGTGCAACTTTTCACGTTTACTAACACCCGGTCGACTATTATCCACGTTTTTTTTTGTTGTGCATTTTCTTTTGCAGCAGCCGGAGCGGCAGGTGGTCAAGGTAAGCCGTCGCGACGCCCCCCATCGTCACCGACCCGATCCTTGGTTTTACGCGGCCGCAATCCTAATTCCACCGCTCGTGTCGCACGCGTTAATGGGTTTGCACTAATAGACGATCTCGATTGTTCCAAGCGGTAAAAGTTATCGCCACGTCCCGTTCGTTCCACGACGTTCGTCCCCCCGCCCCCCGGCTTTATTTTTTGTAGATCACTAATTAATTGTGAGTGGCGTGCGTTTACTAATTCTGCAGGTCGCCCTTACGGAGAGCGGTAACTGGCAGGAGATCTCGCCGGAGGTAATTACCTACTTTGCACTAATGTCTCTTTAACAAATCGTTCTCCACAAAAGTCACTGATTTCTCAGACCTTTCCAAATACGTCTGTGACATTAACTATCTGTGTATAAACGTTCCTTCGTTCGTTTCAGCATGGACCGAAAGACACTAGCGCGACATCGGGACCAGAAAGCACGCCAAACTCGTCCAATTCCGAAGGTACCACCCTCTCGCATGATCTCTCTCTCTCTCTCGCGATTGATAATACATACATGATATGTATTATTAACATGTGCAATACGCGTGTATTAGAAGATTGCTCGCGCCGCGACGTAACCGTGTCTATATGTATGTTTTAGAGCGAGGGAGGACGCGAAGAAAACGACGGGACTTCTTCGGGACGATAAAGAAACGACTGAGCAGGTCGAAGACGAGGAGCAGATCGGTGGGCCCGGAAGGCGACGCGAATCACGAGGACCCGCACTCGAGATCCATATCCGCGGACAGGGCGCGCGACCCCGGCTCGGGTACGTCTGAGATGCGTCCGTAAATTAACCGCGTTTCCGTTTGTCGAGGCCCAGAGTCTCGGAGGAGAATAGAGTTTAGTATTTGTTGAGTAACGTTGGCGTGTAAAATTGGTCTTGTTTGTTTTGCTCACGAATCTCCGTGCGACACGCGACGCTGGTGAGTACTGGCTATGACGCAACGCGCAACAATAGAACCATCGGAGCTTCTTCGTAGATTAAAAAGAAACGAGCCTAAACGTATGCCAGGATCGTAAACGCCAGCCGGGTGCCTAACGCCAGTAATGCTGTACTAACACTATAACCAAGTGCAAAACGGTCGTTTCGCTTGAATTTTATAGCTCGTTTATCGATACCAGGGAGGGAGGAACAGTCGAGGCGGTCGAGTTTGAGCGAGGCGTCCGGTATTAGCGGAGCGTCGACCAGAACTTACGTTAACGAGGCCTCCACCTTGGTTCTCGAGACCCTCGAGAACGGTATCAGAAAGTAAAGAACCGACACACTTTTCGTCAAGCTAAATCGTGATTAATATACTCAATGCGACGATCTTTGACGCGTTTCCAGGCATTACCTAGTGCCGCTGTCGTTGGCGCAGAAGAGCAAGTGGAGGAAGAAAGGGACGAAGCTTCATATATTCAACGACCATACGTTCATCGCGAAACACATGCCAGGGTGGGTTTCTTTGAAAACCTGTCTTTTGCGACTGATTATGTTTTTGGGCGAGGTTCAAAGATCTCGGTTTTGTTGCAGAGGCACCGTGTGCGAGGTGTGCAAGCGGACGTTGGCCCGAAGACTGGGCAAGCAGGGGTACGAGTGCAGAGACTGTCAGATGAAGTGCCATAAGCACTGTCACGTGAAAGTGGACACGACGTGTCCTTCGTCCACCATCCAGAGCATCGAACTGTAAGTGTGCAAGCCGCTAAACATATAATCTATTTAAATTCAATCTGGGATTCGCGATGGATAATTGTTCGCGAGACGATGAGCTAATTCTGTTTTTCTAATTCGATTCGCGTAAGGTCTCTACTGCCAGTACTCAGTGAATAGGATGGGTAAGTTCTCGACGAAGAACTCCTTGAATGATAAAGACCTCTCTCTGTCGTAACACGTAGATACGCATGAGAAACGAATGATAATTACTATTTCAGTAACCAGTTTTCTATCGGTTTCAGTGTTTGTACATACTAATGTCTATAGAATTCGCTAATGAGTGATATCGAGTTGCCTGTCTGAGATGCGATTGTTATTTCTTGACGATGCGTTCGAGATTACGTAAGATTTCGTGCTGATTAGTTGAAATATTTTAGGACGTTCGTCAGAGCTCCACCGCCGCAACGAAGATCGACCAGAAGTCTCTGCTGACCAAGCCCCCGACTCGATCAAACGAGCCATGGATCGTCGAGTTAACGAATGATCAATTCTCTCAATCAATTGCCGTTCAAACCGCTTCGTACGTAGTCGCACAAACGCAATAACAGAGCGACCCGACCGACCCTTTCGTCGAAGAATCGACGATTCTCTCCGGGAACGATCGGCCTCGTCGCTCGCAAACTATACGCTATACACTATCGAGCACGAAGCGCTTTTGAACGCGACAGCGCACCGTTCTGCTATCAGCGCATAATACCGTTAAATTATTTTCAACAAAACGAACACGAACGAGAATATGAACGCGAACGAAACGAAACGTAGCAAACGAAACGGAGGAGAAGACAAGGAGCAAATCTCGTCGACTAAATATTTACGCTCTACTATTTATTGGTTTATCTCGATTCCTTATGGAACGTCTATGAAAGTTTTTACGCCGAGAGCAACGTCCGATTTTCTAGATATCGTAGATCTTCTTCTTTCGTTCGTTTCTCTTGCTCGTTCTCTTAGGAACACACGAGAAATTTTTCATTTAGATATAAGCGGGCCGCGGATTTTACAACGTTACAAAATTTGACGTCGGGAAGATATGACCGCGAGCGAACGCAGGCTCGCACGGCGAACGAAATTTCTGTCTGAAGTCCATTTTTTTAAAAATGTTTTATTCTGCACGGAAATCCGCGGCCTGGGGATAATATAAAGCTACACACCGGTGAGAAACGAAATACGTGAACGATAGTGCCTCTAGAATACGAAAGTTCGTCGTGATCTTTGAAACAGTTTTATCTTTATCCCGTGGAAAAAAATATATTATATTATATGTATATAACACTCTCTTTTGACAATATTTTCGATCGCTCAGCGACGAATTCGATCAAATCAAAAAAATCAAACGCTTCGACACGCACACTTGTGCCTATTTATCGTGCGTAAAGAAAATGGGCATCGACACGCAATGGCCGGCTCATAAATACTATTATTAATTCTGATTATTATATAATTGGCGACGGTCATGCCGATCGTCGCTGTTATTGATATTATTATTATTATTATTATTATTGTTGTTGTTGACGGTTTATTGTTACGGTGGCCGAGGCTACCGCTGATAGAATATGAAACAACGACGGAGACACGATTGTGACGATGATGATAATGATAATAATACTGTGTTACGTTGAACGAAATAAAATGGTTACATTATGATTTTACACAGTCGCAACTTCATTTTCCCACTCCTCTTCCCTTTCATCGATCGATGTCGCGATGTCGTTTAAAAAAATTATCTTGTCTATACTTGATGCACAAATTTTTTTTATAAATACACAAAATCTGCGAATCGAATTATTATTAACCGACGCGATGGACAATTTAGAAGATTTTCTCGTTCGAGAGATCTCGAGGGATGAAATTCCTCGTTCGAAGCAAAGTTGGCGACGAGCGTTCGACAAACAAACGAGATCAAAGCCTGGGATCCGCAGAGGTAAGTGAAAAGTCGAGTCCGGGAGGGGGTGGCCGCCTAAATTCGGGTCGGGTGCGAAACAACGCCGACCCGGTTCGAGGTCGTAGCCCCAATTTTGATCGGGGTGACGGAGAATGGGACCGTAGCCATGACGACGTGACGTAATATCCGACGTCATCGGCGAAGGCGCAACGACCCCCGGCCGTTCGTACGCTCTCGTCGGCTGAATGGGGTGGCGGTGCAGCAGCCGGATTTTCGATTGTCCCCGTTGCGATTGATTCGCCGCATTTATGCCCGACGTGGCTCGTTTCTTTGACGCGTGGATTAAGGCGCCGCAACGGGGCTGACGGGCCGCCACTTGAAACAGTTTCAACAGACCTAATTTCGTGCGCAGACCGTCGCAGTCTCTTCGAATGCACTTCTTCGTCGGATCGAGGACGTAAAAAATGGAATACAGAATACGACGTCTTAAAATCGTACGAATTTTACGACGGTTCGTCGCTTCAAGCAATATCGAAGTCGATATACGCGCAATTGATAAACGATTCTGATTGTGTGCGTGCACATGGCGTGTATAGTACGCAACGCAGGATGCGGCGACGGCTGCGTACGAAACGCGACGCATNACCTAATTTCGTGCGCAGACCGTCGCAGTCTCTTCGAATGCACTTCTTCGTCGGATCGAGGACGTAAAAAATGAAATACAGAATACGACGTCTTAAAATCGTACGAATTTTACGACGGTTCGTCGCTTCAAGCAATATCGAAGTCTATATACGCGCAATTGATAAACGATTCTGGGTGTTTGCGTGCACATGGCGTGTATAGTACGCAACGCAGGATGCGGCGACGGCTGCGTACGAAACGCGACGCACGCCGTGCGGCAAACTGCGGACGAGCCGCGGGCTGGGGTTTATTCAATCGCAGGTTCTCGGAATTAGGACGCGCTGCCGACGGCCTTCTCAATGACGTCGGTGACGTCACTAGATTGAAAGGAAAACTGGGGCAAACGGATCAGGAAAAGAAACGGGACCGGCGATCGTCGCCCCGGCTAGAATAGCTTCCCGTCGTCTGAGGATTATTTTTTCGCTTATTGCAATCTCGATGTTCAACGTCTCTATGAATCCGTGGATTTTTATACGAAATGGAACGTTTTCGGGCACCGATCGGGGCCGAATTCGGCAGTACGTCCGGAGAAGTGAATTTCTCGTCGTCGTTCGAGCGTGCAGCTCGGAACGTGCCAACAATAGAGAGAAGAGGGGGCGTAGATAAGGCTCGAGTGGAGCGTGAGCACTTCTATAAATGCACCGCAAATCCACGGTTTATTTTCGACGGTTCTGGACACGAGGGGGGGGAACCGAGATAAGGACCGAACAGAAGAAACTTTGCGAAACCCAATAAGCCGACAATGGCAAGGCGCGACTCCTTCGCACGTGTCGTAACCCCGACACTTTGCGTCGGCGAGACGTAAGCGATAAGCGACGGAGGCGAGAAGTGAATAGGAACATCGCGAGGACCGATAATCCGCGCGTTGAAAGCCGTGGAACCTGTCAAAATGTCGGGCGTCGCAGTTCCGGCTCGGGTATCGGTTCCGGTTTGCGCGGTTCTTGAATGAACTATGGCATTTCGTAGGGACAACACTATCGGCGATCTGGGTCAAAGAAAAGGGTCATGAATGGCGTCGTCGCCGTGACGTCACGGGGTGCAAACCCCTCCAAGTGGGTCACTCGTTGATTCTGTCATGGCCGTTGCTATAAACGGACCAGGGACGTCCTTCCACGTTTCCAAGTCTTTTCCGCGAACCGTGTTCCGGTGCACGGAACCTGGACACGTTGCACGCGGAACGACCCTCGGTCTCGCTGCCCCAGGTATTATTTTTAAACCCGTTTAATATCGTTTCACGCTTCCGGACTCTGATTACCTCTGCGAAAGCTGCGTGTCGAGCTGCCCGCGACGATGTTCGAAGCGAATTGTCAAAAATGTGTGGACGAACACGGACTACCGTTCTGGATACGAAAGGGCGATGACAGTCTACAGTTTGAATGAAAAACGTTTATTTG
The DNA here is from genome assembly GCA_019453355.1 of Ceratina japonica. NCBI lineage: Eukaryota > Metazoa > Arthropoda > Insecta > Hymenoptera > Apidae > Ceratina > Ceratina japonica. The sequence goes on along the minus strand of SMSR01009237.1, from coordinate 30,405 downwards.
AAACGTAAACTACGAGTAATATCGACATAGGTAATACTTAATCATATAAAACATTCAGTCCTGAGAATCGGCGTTTTACTCTTGCATTCTCTTTCATTCTCGCGACGTCCGCTCGCGTTTTGCCGCGAGAACCATTGCGCATACGCGAATATACGAATTCGTTATAGNCTACCGTTCTGGATACGAAAGGGCGATGACAGTCTACAGTTTGAATGAAAAACGTTTATTTGAAACGTAAACTACGAGTAATATCGACATAGGTAATACTTAATCATATAAAACATTCAGTCCTGAGAATCGGCGTTTTACTCTTGCATTCTCTTTCATTCTCGCGACGTCCGCTCGCGTTTTGCCGCGAGAACCATTGCGCATACGCGAATATACGAATTCGTTATAGATACTCGTTAGGCTTCAGTTTGACTTGTTCCATTCTTCTTTTTTTTTTTCGTCTAATCATCGTGTGCCAATTATCTCGAGACGTACCGTGCCAACCGCACGCAGATATTTACAAGGCACTGGAAGATCGCGTATACGTTTGCGTTGGAACGAGAACTTTCGACGACAATTTTTTAATCGATGGAAGAAATTTTTCTCTCCGCCGCTCGAATCGATTCGCCGCGACCGCTCGTCTCGGATTTCGTACTCGCGCGAAACTCGGGCGAGGTCGAAGTTCGTCCGTTTCTCTTTCTTTTTTTTTTTTTTCTGCCGCACGCACGGCACTCGTAACACGGGATCAAAGTTCAGAGACTCGAGCGGTCGCGTCGAACGAGAGGAACGCGTTACCATAATTCGTGGATCGTGATATGTTTTAAAAGTATCCTTAATAACCAAGTAATTACAGTCTACCTCGGAATGTGCACGACCGAACGTACGTCCCTGTTCAGAAGTCTTAAAACACGTCTAATCACGTTAGACGACGAAGAACTGCGTGAAATCCTGATGTATCAAATTATTCGACGGGTTCAAGCAACGCCTTCATTGAAATTGTTTCATGAATATTTAAAAATTGATTCCGTATCATTGAGAATTTATACGTAATTTTCTATATTGCGTTATTCATGATTTATTACATTTGTTATATCAGTCTAATGCACTGTTAAAAATGTTTCATTAAATGTAATAAAAAATTTTATTAAGTATTCATTGCGGAACATTAATTTTCATGAACGGTACATTAAATTTTCTTCGGAACTCAATACATTTTCTCAGAGTTCATTAAATTTCCTTGAAAATTCATTTAATTTGCATTAACATGTGTTTATTGTACAAGAAACTTATATTCTTCATAAAAAGTGCATTACATTTAATGATATTTTTAACAGTGTGGTTTTCGATATAATTTTTCGACAGCAGTATTATGTTAAAACTTCTGAATGGTAGTGTATGGTAGATGGTCGGTGGAATCGCACGATTTCCATTCGCGTCCACGTAATTGACTCGTGTACACCGCGACAACCGTCCTCGGCTTCGCGACAGTGCGTTATAATTATTCGTTCGCGAATCAGCGCGTCGGCGTCGACGCGTTTCGGAGTTCGCCTCGCTGCGAGTTCGGCAAAGAAGCTGCCCACGTGTAAAAGGGTGGTCGAATGCGCATAGTCAATCCCATTAGCGANTCGATGCCTCGAAGACACTCGACGGAACGAGTTGGTTAAATTTAGCGACGCCGCGATTCAGCAGGCGTCGGACGAAACGGGCGAGATAAGAGCGGAAGACGGTGGAAAACGGGGACGGAAGAATTGTATCGCGTCTCGAAACGGAGGAGGTCGATGAACCCTCTCTCTCTCTCGGCGGCGATCGATGCCAAGGGGTGGATGCACCATCCAGCCGTATCGCCCACCGGATGCACCACCCCCTCGCAATCAATAATTTCGCAAACGCCGGTGAAAATAATTCAGCCCTTTGCTTGAACCCCGATTGAACGTGCTTCAACTAATTCGATCAAACGCTTATTTAATAATCCAGCGATTCGATTAAACGGCCATATACGAAAATCCAATAGTTCGATCGGGCAATTATTTAACGGGCATTCGAAACCGATGAACTTATTCGGGCTATTTCCGACCGAAGACCGACGTATGAATTTTCAGCGGAAGCGCATCAATTATTTAACCGTCGGCTAATTGCTAGATCAGTCGTACAATCGTAATTATATATTCGACCGTAACGCGGTGTAATCTAATTGTGGACGGGGCGACGCGGGCACAGACGAACATGATGTGAAGAGTCAGTCACATAACGCAGTGCGCAAGGAATCTTGGTAATAACAGACCGCCTCCTCCAAATATAGCCCCGACGTAACGCGGTTCGTTATGACTGACTATTATGGACTGCACGCCCCCTGATTGATGGTTTTATACATATAGCATCCGCGATCTAATAAGGAACGCGAAGGAAAAATGTCGATCGCGATGGTATTATTATGCCAGCACGTGTCAACAGGCGCCGATAATATTATGATGTGCGGTACACGTTGGCTATCTACGAATGCAACGTGAGAGGGGTACCATTCATCGTCCCGGTTCCAGTTTAGTCGGTCCGAAAATCTGACACGACAATCTCTGCACGGGAGTGTTTCGATCGATACGCCGCAGCTTTTACGATCGGACTGACAGTTCGCAAGGAAATTGAATATTCAGAAAATACAAATACCGCATGATGTATGTGAAAGTATATAAAATTGTCAAAAGCAAGATGGGTATTGTAACTTCTATAAAGAGAAGGGAGCTATACAGTCACTCCCATAAATATTCGTACACATTTCGAAACGGTATACAATTTTTAGTATTAGATCAAAGAACTTTTATCTTCTGCGGAAGTTTAGAGAGCTTAATTTACTATAGAGTGACTAACAAAATATTAAAAAAACTTGGTATTCATTGAAATCGCGAAGAAAAAAGAAAAGATCATGATGTTTAACTTTTTTGTTGGAGGCTCTAGCAAAAATTTAAAAAATCCCGTTTGTAGATCTAAACGTGTTATATGAATGTGTAAAATTTCATAAAAATTCATGAAACCATAAAAGAGTTAGACATATCGAAACATGTAAAAATTCGCCAATTTATCCCAGTCGTAGATTGAAAATCGTGGAGAACTGCGATTTTTTCAATTTCTAATCGCTTATAGTGCATAGCAATATTGATCGATTTTGATTTAACTTTTTTTTATTTTACAGTTATAATGACCTCATTGAATTGGACCATATGATTTTCTTAAAGAAATTTATTTAGCAACCTATGGTCGAAACGTTGCTAAATAAATTTCTTTAAGAAAATCATATGGTCCAATTCAATGAGGTCATTATAACTGTAAAATATTTTTATAAAATTGGACAAAAATTAAAAATTTTGATTTAACTTTGTACATGCATATAACTTACTTAGATCTGCAAACGAGACACTTCCAGTTTTTATTACAGACCCTAATAAAAAAGTTAAAAACCATGTCCTTTACTATTTTCCTCGCGATTTCAATGAATACCAAGTTTTTTTAATTTTTTGTTACACATTCTATAGTCAATTAAGCTCTCTAAAATTCCACAGAAGATAAAGTTCTTTAATCTAATACTAAAAATTGTATACCGTTTCGAAATGTGTACGAATATTTATGGGAGTGACTGTAGATATGTTATAGATATGTTAGGCTGCTCGATTTTTGTCTGCATCGAGAAAGTATACCTAATTTGAAATTTGAACCCCTTGATCTTCTGCGCTGTCTCCCAATTACTATACTAAACAGGAAAGGTCGGTCGCACGTCGAAGTACCACGAATCAGACTCGTGCTTCTTGCTTATGGCAGCTTTTTACCACGAACCTCACTCGTGGTTGTAGGCCAAAGGGTTAAATCTGCAGAAAATATAAATACTGCATGTAGTACATAAAAATATATAGAATTATCAAAAGCAGAATAAATACTCTAACTTCTATAAAGAGGGAGGGCTAGAACTCGAATCTCGGAGTGGATTTTGGTCTGCATCGAGAAAGTGTAATTCGACGATCGTTGGACACGGAGAAAGGGGGGCTAAAAGTCGCGGGTTCGAGTTCCTAGAAGCGAATTAGCGTTGGCAGCGAACCGTAGAAGTGTCCAGCGGTATGGGACACCCCTTACGCGACGTACATACGTGATTGAGAGGACATTGCATTTACCTTTACGTAATGATCTGGTATTGTTGTCGGCCTGCATAATTGACTCGTCGTTCGTAAAAACAAAACTCCCCGCAAGGCGGGCGTTCCTGCAGTTACCCCTTCGCACGACCTTGTCCGATTTCTCGTGACACCGTCATCGGTGACGAATATTCTTATATCAGCAAAAAAGGAGGGTTAAACGATTCATAGAATATTTCAAATGATCCCTTTTAGAATACACGAAGACTCTCACCCTCAAATATTATTTCCACGCTGTCTTCTGAATCGTGCGCGGAGTCGACTCAGAAGGCAATGAACGTTGGAGTCCTGCAGGGTCTCGTATCTAATCTATTCGTTTTCTAACGACTGCTACTTCACGGACACGGTCCGCTCGGGTGCATACTTGCACACAGGTTTTCCGTCCGTGCACACACACATATTTATATGACATAAGTGGGTGGAGAGCGATTATTCGGAGTGCGATCACGCCTACGTCTAACTCTTATATAATTGGATTTACAGAGTAACGATGAATCGCGTAACAGGCCTCTGGACGATGAATACCCATTAATGAGTAAAGTAAATAATCGTCGGGGAATGTTTGTTNCCCATGCCTCGTTTCGCGTCTCCCTTCTGGCCCACTCGGCGATCTTCTTCGGGGTCGGTAAGCCTCGTCGTGTCTTCCATTCTCAACGACGGACAAACGGTACCGATTCGGTCGAGATTCCCGATTTAGACTGGCCGGTTCGCAGTCCCTTTAAACGGCTCTCGTCGGCACTGGTCTCGTTCGACTGACGCCGATTTATTACTTGTCACGTGCGTTCGATTTATTCCACACCTCTTTATCACTGCTTTTCACACTCGAGGGTAAACGAAAACTCGTTGACGATCGATCTCTTCTCTCGTCCCCACGGTGGCTCGTGCGTTCAATTTAATTCAAAAGCGAATTAACTCGATTATTTAATCGTAAACGTTTGTCGGTTGATCGTTTGCGTTTACGTACGATCTCGAGGGTGGACTGATGCTCGGCTATTCGCGGACTTCTCTTATATAGCCGCGGGCTCCCGAAGGGTCCGCGCATGTCCTCTCCGCCACGTGATGGTTCGAGTCGCATCCGCGAGGGTATCGCGATGATCACATTCTTACCAATGCTCATCTACGCCGGGTACCGTTCCCGATTTATCGGTATTCGCCACCCACGTCATCGTTCAGGGATCTTTCCGCGGGGGCGATTTCTTTTCGAGAGTCAAAGACTTATAGAACCGTGCGAAGAGCGAGACAGGTCCATCCGCAGGTTTCGCGGAACTGAGATCACGTTAGTAGTACCGAGACGTACCTCGTTGCACGATTTTACGACGAGGAAGACGTCGAACCGAGTTTCGCGAGGAACGATCGATGCCTCGAAGACACTCGACGGAACGAGTTGGTTAAATTTAGCGACGCCGCGATTCAGCAGGCGTCGGACGAAACGGGCGAGATAAGAGCGGAAGACGGTGGAAAACGGGGACGGAAGAATTGTATCGCGTCTCGAAACGGAGGAGGTCGATGAACC
>SMSR01009237.1:0-24490 GCA_019453355.1 Ceratina japonica | reverse complement strand
GTAAATAATCGTCGGGGAATGTTTGTTCGAAGCCGCCGCGAAGGAGGAAGGCGAGGGACAAAGCCAGCCGCTTGTTCTTTTTTTTTTTGCGTTTAAATGGTTTTATTTGATGCCGGGTCTAAAAGTAAAGAACATATTGGGCGGAGAATCGAAGCACAGTACTTCACTGAAGGTGTAGAGATGCGGTTTACTGAATTTTCCGTGGGATGATAGGATGAGCGATTCGGTGGTCGATTGGTTCGATGATTGCGTCCTCTAGCTCCTTAGAAGATGTAGTTCTTGTAGATGTACGGGGACGAGGAGGCGTAGTTCACGTAGGGGTAAGGCGCCGAGTAGAGGAGAGGCGCGCCGATGTTCGGCAGTATCGGTGTTAACGGTGCGGCGGACAGCGGGCCAGTGATCAAAGCGGCCGAGCCGATCGGTGAGGGTGCCGGGGCTGGTGCCGGGGCCGGAGCTGGGGCCGGGGACGGTGCAGCCAACGCGACCGCCAACAATCCGGTGAACAACAGCTGCGCTCGGAAAAATTCAATTACATTCACCGCGTTTCTTGGTATCGACGAACGGATTATCGGCCCGCGATAATTGCAGTTCCGAGACACCCGTCGACCCGTGACAGACATGAGCAATACGTCTGCTCTCCCACAATCTCGTTATTTCGATCGACGAACGTCTTATCATGCAAATGTTAACATGTCGGAAATTCAGTATCGATCGGCAAAATGACACGAGTCACATTTTTAAAACATCGTCGTCAATGACTAGAATCTAGACGTACATAGTATAAATTGAAAACATTTCCTTGTCGAGAACGAGAACAATTATTAGGATGTTTTAGAGATGTGACTTACGTGGCGTTCTACCTTAGAAATTACGGATTTAGCTTCTAAGCCTAAGTCTCACTGGTTGTCACTCACCGTCTTGAACATGGTTACTCGGAGGGGTGCGTGTACGACAACGTAAGTACAAGCTGAGGACGATTATACTTGAAATCCCGAGGAATCGGCTCTTATATAGGGGAAACCGCGAGGAGGATTCTCATCTTTCTGCATCCCCCTACCTTTTTGCGCCCGTCCGCGTCTCGTTCCTTTTGCCCGTCCGGTCGGTCTTCCACGAAGGGCAACAGCCGGCATCCGAAGCAGATCGGTCGCTCGCTTCCTTCTTGTTGCCCGTACGTAGACATTTTTTCCGGCCGGCCGACCAATCGACTTCTCCCTTCGCGGCTCCCAGGAAAGGTTTTCCCGCGCGCCGCCGCCGTCCGCCGGATCGTGGATTTGTTCAAGGTTGCGGGGCTCGCACGGGATCAGGCGTGTCCCGACAATAAGCGCGGTTTCCTCCTTTTTCGAGCGCCCGTGCAACTTTTTTCCACCGCGTACGGCAAACTGGTTTTCCGCTAGAGTCGAGGTTCTCCGGCTCGCCCGGTTCGACGTTTCAGGAATGACGGCTCGACAACGGCCGCGTACGCGGCGACGATTCTCCAGACGAAATATTCCCATGACGCGTTCGTGGGAATCGAATAATTAGAAAAGTTCGTCCGTAGGCGACTGTACGAACTTCCGGTACAAATGTCAAGCAGAAATGTCGGCGCGGTTCGAGAATTAAATTAGACAGCTTCGAGAAACGAGACGAGAGGCAGGTCCATTAAAGGGGAAACGACGCGCACGTCGTCCCCCCCAGATCTCGTCCCCGGACTCGACGAACTTGAACTTGAGAAAAAAGCGTTCGCCTCGCCTTGAAGTTCCGCGGCCTTGCGGTGGAGGAGAAAAAGGCCGAGAGCCGAGACAAAGAAGGGATGCTGTTAGATCCGGCTGCGGTGCGGCCGGCGAGAGGCGAGATCGATCGAAATCGCGCAACCGGGGCTAGAAAAAGTTCGTCGACGTAGGCGCAACGGGCGACCGATGAATGTTTTTTAATAGGGAACCAACGACGGGCGGGCGTAAAAAAGTGATCGAAGCCCGGCTGACGGGGACGGGTGCCGGTCGAATGTGATGAAAAATCGAACGGGAGAGTCCATAGTCCCGGATAGATCGTGTGGGAGGCAGAATGATCCGCGTAATCAGTCGGGCGGCGTTATAACCTTGTTATGCGTTTCAACCGGACGAGCACGTAGCCCAGAGGGTTATACAATTGTCCAGGCATGGCCAAGTTTACGTAATTCCACGGTGCCCGTGGAGGTGTCCGGCCTGTGCTTCTCTTTCGATCAAGGTCATCGAAATCGATCGATTTCGTAGGGCAACGATAGCTAAACCGAACCGCACGCGAGTAGCCTGAAGATGCGAAGCGAAAACGCCGCCGGGGCGACGGCTTGCATTCCAACGAAACTGATTACGAAGGTGGCCGCGGCTGCGGCGGCCCTCGTCGGGGAGCCCGACCACTTTCGTAAGCCGAGCATCGGCTTTTCGTAAGGCGATCCGCCCCGGACGCATTGTCCACGGCCTACTGGACATCGGTATAAAGTCGGCTCGCCGCCACCGTTCTGCACTCTTCGCTTCACAGCCGAATCGAAAACACAACAAGCTCAACAATGATGAAGATCGCGGTAAGTGAACAAGGATCATCGCCGTTCTCCAACTATTTCCAATTCTCGTCTATGTTCGTTCTCTATTCGATCGACAAGGCTTCGTCCTCTATTTTCGCTCTCTCGCTAGAATTTTATTACGTCCTGTCTACATTCCTCGTCCGTCAATCAATTCTATATTTTCAAAACTCTATCTTACGACTCTATCTCCTCATTCCTAAACTCGATTATTTCTTGCAGTGCATCGTTCTCTTCCTGGCGGCAGTGGCGTCCGCTGGATTAATTCCTGCCGCCCCTCTGGTCGCTGCTCCAGCAGTGGCTGCCGTCCCGGCACCAATCGTGACCGCCAGAAGCAGCCAGGTCGTCGCTAGGAACTACAACACTCTCGCCGCGGCACCGCTTGCCGCTGCACCCATCGCCGCGGCACCATTCGCCGCTGCACCATACGCCGCTGCACCACTGGCCGCCGCCGCGTACAGCTTCCCTGCCGGCCTGCCCGTAGCTGCACCTGCTGCGAAGATAGTCGCCGCCGCACCTGCCGCGTCGTTCCCATACGCCGCATACTACACCGCACTATGATCACTCCGACGATTACGATTCTCGCTACCTGATTTGTTATTTTTAAGCCCTTTCTCCGTTTTTATGCAATAAACCGCAAATTAAAACAAAGCACTCTGCGATTGTCTCTTCCTCGATCATATATTCCCTGCGATATTTCTCTTCATTTATAAAATAGTATCTTAAATAGAGAATTGTGAATAGAAGATATTTTAGTTCAATCAGAAATTGGAATTAAAATAGATTTTCTAAATGATGACTATAATTGCATTTCTACATGTCGAGTGGAATAATACAGATGTTAGAGGTAAATAGGTACAGCTTGGAACGGTGAAGTTTAGCTAACTCCTGCGTATGTGTGCGTTTTCTAGCGGGACACATTAAAATTTCAATATGTATTTATAGATCGAAATTTCTAATGCATACATACGCAGGGCCTGGCTAAACTTCTCTGTCCCAAGGTATACAATTTCAAACTATATTACGAATCACTCGATCTACACGTGGTAGTATTTTAAGTATCCACAGCTACGACATTCCACGAGATATACAATTTTAAACTATTTCATTTTTCAACTACTTGATATACCTGTATTTCATAGCTGTACTACAAAACAATTACAGCGACTTGTATGAATTTTTTCGACGCACGAAGATCATGGGAACAGGGGACTTCTCGTCAGAGGAATATTGGATTTCTCCAAAGTGACGCGAAATGCATTACAAAAAGTAGTGTTACAGAGAGTTCGACACGATATTCGGTATGTCGATGAACCAGAAGAAAGTCGACGAGATCTACGTACAAAAGTCGACGATTCTGGCAGCGAAATTCGAGTCACGTTCGGCGAACGATATTCGAAACTTGCGATGTCCCAATCGACGTTATAGACCCAGGAAGCGCGGTCGCGTTTCGTATTTAGAACGGCATATGCCGCGCCCAAAATTGAATGCCTCCGTTTCAAGATTTATGGAAAACTTGGGACCATTTCAATCCTCCAAATTTACGGTCCGAATATGATGAGATCTTGTACGATTGATCTTCTCAGGACAATTAACGTTAGAGTAAATCGTTTTTTACGAGTCTTACAAAACGCGTTAACTTTGATCGATGAATAAAGACATGGAAAACTTGGAACCATCCTAACTGACGGTCCAAATGTAATGAGATCTTGCACGATTGATCTTCTCAGGACAATTAACGATAGAGTAAATCGTTTTTTACGAGTCTTACAAAACGCGTTAACTTTGATCGATGAATAAAGACATGGAAAACTTGGAACCATCCTAACTGACGGTCCAAATGTAATGAGATCTTGCACGATTGATCTTCTCAGGACAATTAACGTTAGAGTAAATCGTTTTTTACGAGTCTTACAAAACGCGTTAACTTTGATGGATGGACAAGGACGACATAGAACGTGAAATGATGAAACGGTTGAAAGGGCCTTTAGGCGAAGATCATGATTAAAGGGCCCTTCGAATTCTTTCACAAGGTACTTTCACCGAAGTATATCAGACCGAAGTCTTTGTACTTCTGGTCTGGCGGCACGTGAAGCTCGGTGAAGGGACACGGAAAACGTTTGGAACAAAGGACGTTCAAGGCGACGTGTCCGCGGTGAACGACACCGTGGCGCCGTGGGACGCGGCCAGGAACCACGGGCTAAAAAAACGGGCGATTCGTAAAAAGAAACCGACAAGAAGAAGGTTAGATTCGGGCATAGAGCGACTTTTACTGCCCGTAATCGCGGGCGTGGCCTAAAACGAGTAAAGGTAATCTGGTATGCAGAAGCGCGTGTCTCGTTACGATACCACGAAACCAGTGTTGCGAACATATGCTCGTCGTAGTGGGAGCCGTACCCGGACGAAACCCGGTATAAAAGACCCCTGGCTAATCCAAATGGCATCCAGTTCTCCAATTGTTCTTCACTCGAAACAATCTCGAGACCTCCAACCGCAAAAATGTTCGCCATCAAATTCTTGGTAAGTTCGACTCGCCGTTGTCCAGAAAACGATTGTCCACGGACAGTCGCCGTTTCATAAATTTAATACCATCGTCCGACGATTCGTCAAGTACAGTCATTACAGCATCAGAATTTTGGCTTAGTACAAATCGGATCTCAGATCATCTCACAATCAAATCGTCTCGTATATAATTTTAACTGTAAAAAATGACTGGATTCATTGAAATTGATTTTTATTAATATTATATTTATCGTTTCAGGTTGTCCTCGCCGGTCTGATCGCCGCCAGCTCCGCTGGTCTGATCCCAGCTGCGGTCCCAGCGGCGGTGCCCGCGGCTTTGACGGTCGGAACGTACGCGACTAGCTACAACGCGCACGCGGTTAATCACGCGTTCGCCGCACCTTACATCGCCAGTCCTGTGGTCGCCCACGCCGCACCGCTCACCTACTCTAGCTACCCGGCCGCCTACTCCAGCTATCCCGCCGCCGCCTATATCGCCGGCAGACGCTAAAGACTTTGTACCTGGTCGCGTTTCGCCACTCGAGGACAGCCGCGGAACATCCGGTTGCGTGTTCGCCAAACCCGTGAAACGACTGCCTAACCTTCGATCGACCGTCCTCCTCCAGGATCCTGGGTCTCACCGAACGAACGCCCAACCGCTCCGAAACACAAATGGACACTGACAACAGGATGTGACCGGCCCTCCGTCCTCACCCGTTCAACTTTTCTTACTGTCTCGATCGATTCTCATTTTGCAACAAAGCAATAAAAAATTATATTCCCCTTAAAATCTTCTCGTTACTTTATCAACCTGACACGAACAATTCTTATTCACATCGTATTTAAAAATTATGTAAAAGGACANTAACCTTCGATCGACCGTCCTCCTCCAGGATCCTGGGTCTCACCGAACGAACGCCAACCGCTCCGAACACAAATGGACACTGACAACAGGATGTGACCGGCTCTCTNTTTATCAACCTGACACGAACAATTCTTATTCACATCGTATTTAAAAATTATGTAAAAGGACAGCTGCAGAATATGTAAATAGGAAATACGGCAATAAAATGTTATAGCGAGTTCGATTTGAAACGTCGAGACCGTTCGATTCGCGAGAAAAAGAAGAGAGTACGAATATGCCGCGAGGGACAAATGACGATCGGCGCAGGGACGAGATCCAAGGCAACCGTGAAACAAACGACGACTCGTTGATTGCCGATTTCGAGCTTTTCCATGTTTGTACTCGCTCTCACGACGAACTCGCCGTTCCGTAATAACTTCTCGTGTGTTTCGTACAAGACAGTGTCCTCAGAAAGGTAGAGCTAGCGTAGAAGGCGAACAGAAGCCGTGACTACGATACGAACGTGTGAAAAGAGGTAAGAACGATGCGTGAAATCGCCCATCTACAGGCTGGTCAATGCGGCAATCAAATAGGAGCGAAGGTACGTACCGAACGAATAAAATAAAACGGGGCTTCTTCGACTTCCTCGCCCGGGAAAATTGTACAAAACTCGAGACACGTATATAATCAGAATATGTATAAAAGTGAGACGGTATCCGACGATAAATCGAAAAACGTTCTATACACGTTTCCGTGAGTCGTAGTTCTAGAAGCCCTGAGACAAAAATCTGTCTCTCTCGAACGTACGACCGGCAATTCTGACATTCGCGATAGTTTTGGGAAGTGATCTCCGACGAGCACGGTATCGATCCTACCGGTACCTATCACGGCGACTCCGATCTCCAACTCGAACGCATAAACGTCTATTACAACGAGGCGTCCGGAGGGAAATATGTTCCCCGAGCGATACTGGTCGACCTGGAGCCGGGCACCATGGACGCGGTACGATCCGGGCCGTTCGGTCAGATATTTCGACCGGACAATTTTGTGTTCGGCCAGAGCGGTGCCGGGAACAATTGGGCCAAGGGGCACTACACGGAGGGCGCGGAGCTAGTGGACTCCGTCCTCGACGTCGTTAGAAAGGAAGCAGAGAGCTGCGACTGTTTGCAAGGCTTCCAGTTGACTCATTCCTTGGGGGGTGGAACTGGAGCAGGAATGGGAACCCTGCTCATTTCGAAGATCCGCGAGGAGTACCCGGATAGAATTATGATGACGTTCAGCGTGGTCCCCTCTCCGAAGGTATTATCGCGCTCATACGATTTTCAATTCCATTGTGGTCTGTCTCTGATAGTGATGGCTAGAACTGCTACTTTTGGATCACGAGTGATTCGATCACGTGCGTTCGAAATCATCGTGATTTTTCACGGTGATCGTGATTTTCGTGATCGCTCTTCATTGGTGGATAGTAAACTGTGAAAATGGCGTGAATTTGTGAACCTCCTTCGAAGTGAACTACGATATTATAAATATACGAGATGGAACGCAGGGACAAGTCAATATTATTCGACAATATTAACAATATATTAATATTGCAAGAATGAATCTATAATTCTAATTTCACAATTAATACAGTTCCATAACAACTAATGTAATTATCATTAAAATTAAATATTGGGGATGTAATAAAGAAAGATACAACTATATCAATACATAAATTCGCTAATGTACAATATACATGCATATAGTACATATGGAAGTAGAAGGAATAATTTCTTTATTTTTTATTAATGCTTAAAACTACAAATGTAACACAATGTAATTAGTTTAAAATCATATTGAAAATGTCTTTTTTAAATTCGAAAGTTATTTTTGCATCGTAAATATGAACACGAAATATGAATGTTATATAGTGAGTCCACTCGATATGAAAAATCGCGATCACGCTCGTGATTTTATATAATCACGAGGTGTGATCGTGATTTTACGATCACTGTGATAAATCACAGTTAGTGATTTTGAACGCCATCTCTAGTCTCTGATTTTATCATTGATATCTATACTTCAGAAATAATTCATTTTAAGGAGGTTCTGTCGATATTAGAATTGACAATCAGATTTCGATGAAATTTTTTACAGCATTAGATATAGCTTTCAAAACGACTTGGTTAAATTTTTGTAAGTTTTCACGGCCTGTGAGTGAAGATATTAATTATTTAACTTTGCATGGAAATACATTGAGTCTTATGGTAACTCTTAGTTTAATGCTTTTCAATAACAGTATACAGAGTTATTGATGATAGGATTCTGTTGAAATTTTTTTTGGTATTAAATAAATTAATTACGAAAATATATTTCAAGCAATATTCAAACATATATTTCAAACAGCTGCTTTGACGGCCTCTAGGAGGAGAACTTTATCAAAATATATAAACATTTCACATTTTTTACGTATCGTCTGCCATTAGTTAGAGGAGCTGGCAATGTTGTACAAGGATAGAACCTCCTTAAGAGAGATTAGGATCGTTCCGAGGTGAAAAGATATTGAATTCTGTCGGCAGGTATCGGATACCGTGGTCGAACCGTACAACTGTACCCTGTCCGTGCACCAGTTGGTGGAGAACACAGACGAGTCTTACTGCATCGACAACGAGGCCTTGTACGACATTTGCTTCCGTACATTGAAATTGACCACACCTACTTACGGCGATTTGAATCACCTGGTGAGCGCAACGCTCAGCGGAGTGACCACGTGTCTGAGATTTCCCGGACAACTGAACGCCGACTTGCGTAAACTCGCTGTAAATATGGTACCATTCCCCCGGCTGCATTTCTTCATCCCGGGCTTCGCACCCCTAACATCCAGGTACGGTCTCACTCGCCGCGACCGTCTTTCACCTCGTCCATTAAAAACGTTCTACCAGTTTCGACTCTGAAGCCAGTATTAATAGTTACAACTTATTTTCAAGATCATCTTAAGCGTTTACTTAAGTCCCTGTTTCCTGTACGAGACAATGACGAGAAATATGGGATAGCAAGTGCTTAAGTCGATATGAAAAATAAGTAACGACTATGAATACCGGCCTGAGTCCTCTTACAAAGGCTTGTTTGTTCCGAGACAGAGGTTCGCAGCAGTACAGGGCTCTCACGGTCCCGGAACTCACGCAACAAATGTTCGACGCTAAGAACATGATGGCGGCCTGCGATCCGCGCCACGGTCGCTACCTGACCGTGGCGGCCGTCTTTCGCGGGAGGATGTCGATGAAGGAGGTCGACGAACAGATGCTGAACATTCAGAATAAAAACAGTAGTTACTTCGTCGAGTGGATACCGAGCAACGTGAAGACCGCCGTGTGCGACATCCCTCCCCGCGGTTTGAAAATGTCTGCGACCTTTATCGGCAATTCAACGGCGATCCAAGTACGTCTCCGTCGACCCTTTGTATTCGCGACGACGACGCGAAAGTGACGGGTCGATTTTGATTGGATTTTTCAGGAACTGTTCAAGAGAGTGTCGGAACAGTTTACCGCCATGTTCAGGCGGAAAGCTTTCCTGCATTGGTACACGGGCGAAGGAATGGACGAGATGGAGTTCACCGAGGCTGAGAGCAACATGAACGACCTGGTCTCCGAGTACCAACAATATCAAGAGGCCACCGCCGAGGAGGAGGGCGAATTCGACGAGGAAGAAGAGGGCGAGGGTGAAAATCCATGAGGTCGATTTAAACCCTGAACAAATATATATATATAGCCAAAGTTTCGTTCCTTATGAAAATGTGCATGTACCACCAGAGCTCGTATTGTGTTTAAAAATAGAATTTCATTTCTCTTCTATACGTTCGACAAAACGTTTCACCCCACCCTTTTCCCGAAACTTGATATCATCCTCCAAGTCAGCGTTATTGTATCTTTAAAGAAACACACAACTGCGTCAACCACGTTCCCTTCAATATATACTATTGTAAAATCTACTACAATAAGAGGAAACATATTTTTTTTTTTCTGTTGGCACGTCGATCCTCTGTAAATCCAGCAATCAATCAAATGACCAGTAACCATTAAAAGGCTCGAAACGTCTATCTCGATGAATCCAGTTACCCTTGATCCGTTTAAGAAAACGATTTCTCACGTTTATGCGCGGCTCGTTTGCATATTCCCTCGTATAATGAATAAGCAAGAACAGGAAAAACGAAGGCCCGGCCGCCCGTCGTGAATCATCGACAATCGACGAAACGATACCATTGTCAACGCTATTGTTGCGAGATCCCCCGGTCGAGGTATCCTTCGGATTGCCACGTCTTACAACTCGGCTATCGTGACTATTCGATCTTTTGTGTTTCTTACTTCCATACGCAAAAACCGTATCAAGACCAGACTGCAGTTTTATGCAATACGACTTTTCGATTTCTCTTCCATCGCGAATGATTCGAGACCAGTCGCTCAATTATTTCGTTCATCGTCGATTACTCTACTCGGTGCTGTTATAAAAATTAAATTGATTATCAATTGATTGAAAAAATAAGACACAAACTTCTTATTTCTATTAAATTTTGTCTTCTTAGAAGAAATTAACGCTAGCCAGAGCTGCCCAGGAATTATTTCGAGCTGTATTTACATTTTGAAAGCTTTCCTTACAAATGCATAAAAATCTGCGGTCTACGAGTACGAATATGCAACGGGAGCGAGCATGAGCGAAATAGAAAACGGCTGTCGATCGGGCAAAAGTGGGAAATCGTGAAAAGGTTCCAATTCTCCGTTGGGTTAAAAAATACACCGTCGCCTCTGAATGCATTCCGAGTGCGTGCGAGCAATATAAATCAGCGTTGAGAGTAACGAAATCGCGGTACGCGTATCGCAATCCCGGGACGTGACGCAACGGCGAACAACCACCTTGGTAGCGGGCGTCTAGCCAACGGCCGGGACCCTCGCGCAATCGCCTCGAAACTCGAGTGGTTCGGCTCTCGACGAGGGACCGTCGCTTTTATAACGACGGAATAACATCCCCCGTACCGAGCCGACAGGCTGGTTAACATTTTGGCATGACGGCCGGTGCCGTAATCCGAAAGTCTTTTGAGCGATGCCCAGCGCCGAGGGGCCAAGGCCTTCCGGATTTGGCCGCATGGCTAGGATCATGGCTGTCCGCGATATCTCGTACTCTTCGATCGACGATACACAATACCGTCAGTCAATAAACGACGCGATTGAAAAAGACTGACCTTCCGTTCTCACGAATTACAGATTTTATTTTAAGAAAAAGAGATATGAAGGATATATGAAGAGTACGTCCACGTGAATTATATTCTTTTTAAAAGGTAAAAGAAATCTAATCTTGTATGCATAGAAATGCATAATAATTCAGGCTGTTCCATAACTGAGCAATCTTTACTCATGGACACGGTGTACTCTGTATTGGTTATCCATCATTTTTCAGCCACGACGATTAACATCTCGACTTTTTATAACGCCCAGGGCTATTATTGAATCCTATCCCGAATACGTAATTCGAGGATCGATTGATTTTACGTATAGGAGCATTGAACTCTCTCAAGAAGAAACGCGAGACGCGATTTAAAAATACCGTCGTCGAAAACATAATTGATCGATCTTCCTCTCCGAGAATTTTTTGTACAATTACACCGAAGACGGCGGTTACCGTTACAGGATACACCCCTTATTCGTCGGCGAAGGTCGAGAAGGATAAAAAAAAATTGAAAAACGAAGAGCGTGAGCGTATGGAGGACGACGACGCTTTGTCGAACGGCGCGGCGGCGGCGGCGGCGTTCACCGGGCATTTACGAAACGCGACCTTGCTACGAAATACGCGTCGCCCGGACGGGAGGAAGGGTCGACGGGGACGAGGGAAAGATTTAGATGAGGTGGACTGGTTCCGGAAAGAACGAGCAAATGAATTACGAGAGCGCGCGCGCTCGCGTATACGCGGGTTTCGCAAACGACGTGTCACAACCGGCGATCCATCCATCCCCGTTTTTCTTTCGGACACGAAAGCTGACCTCCGCCGGTATGCGTCGCGACGCCTCTCTAGCGGAGTGGGCGTTTCGCGCAAGCTTTACCAATCGTTATTCAATCGCGGCGACGCGACGCTCGAAGTAAACACGCCGTGCAACGTAACGTTATCGGTATCGGCATTAACTTCGACGGATGCAGGTGCGTTACGTTAGCGTGGAAATAGAGATTGGATTACGGGACGGGAATCGCGTTTATTAATTAGCGAAAGCTCGGTTAACTAATTGTCATTATCTGGAAATACGGGTCGCTTGCCCGTTATAGATGTTATGGATGAATATCCTATAACCGGTCGATCTCCTAATTCGTTAGGCGATCTGGCGAACGACGGCGGAATCCGTCGGCTCGGCAATAGTTCCAGCGAGCGGACGGACGGGTGTCCGCGTCGGTCCCACTTAAAATACAAATGAGCCGGTCGAACTCGGCCCGATGGAGGACGACCGATAATAAAGAGAGGTACCGGGCGGGGCGTATAGGGTCGACGGTAGATCGACGATGACCGGAGGCGCGAAAAAAACCGGCGACCGGGGTCTTTCGGGTGCGTTGCACGCGGATCCAGATCGAGAACCACAGTCCTTGGCAATGTTCCCCCTGTGCGGAGTCTGCGAACGGACGAAAAGACCCTGAACGCGTCCAGGTGGTGGGACAGAGGCACGGTCTCATTCAGGTGGAGTGCGTACCGTGGAACGGTGTTCGCGAAACGTGGTCCCTGGTGGGAGAGGTCAGTTCGGCGGGATAAAAGGACAGCCGATCGACCGTTCGAGCATCATTCGTTTCTCAGCGATCTCAGCTGTTCAAGCAAGTTTTCCGTCCGAGAAACAACCAACCGACCGACCGACCATGTACAAGCTCGTCGCTCTGTTCGCCCTGTTCGCCTGCGCCCTGGCCGCGCCCGCACCGGAGCCCGCACCGGGTTTCCTCCACGCCGCTCCGGTCATCGCCGCCGCACCTGTGGCCGCAGTGGCCCACGTGCCGGTCGCCACCAGCTACGCCAACACCTACAAAGTCTCGGTGAAGAGCCCGTTGATCGCCTCTTCTTACGTCGCCGCCCCAGTGGCCCCTGTGCAAACCCACGCCATCGTCAAGACCGCTGCACCCCTCGTCGCTGCGCCGGCCGTCTACGCTCACGCACCGCTCGTCGCCGCCGGATACACGCTCTGAACTGCTCTCCGTTAATCTGAACTCGACGACGACCAACGGGACCACTTCTTCAGCCTCTAGTCGACCATGTTTCAACGTCCACCACGTTATCCCCGGGATCGTTCTGTCTGGTATTCTCGTATCTGATACAATGTAACCGGGGAATCGACGCAGTCGGCTAATTATCCGCAATAAACTTTTTTCATCATTTTCAAATAGACACGTATTGTTTTCATCTCCCCTTTCCCTTCTTCTCTCTACTGTAACTTCTCGTTTTATCCGATACGACGGAGGATCGATGGAGCGAACTCGTTGTCCGTAATAAACTCATCTTTCTTAAGATATTATAATTACCTCGCTTCTTTCTTCGTTCCCCTTTGTCTCGTCTTCCTTTATCTCGCTTCGATCCCTAAATACCGATAATGAATCTACGTCAGCTAATTCGTTCGAGATCCTATTTCCGGGTCTTATTAACAGGGAAAGTCAAAAGAAAGAAAATTAAACAGACGAAAAAGAACAAACAAAAGGACAATAGAATAATTAAAGTAAAATGGATTCTAATAAAATTTTGTGCAATGAAAGAAGCTGAAGGCCCTTCGAAGGTTCGAGAGGCTTCTTCGACGGAAAATTTGCTCGGCCTCAAGTGTAAGGGCATGCAAAGTACCGGCGAACCGGTTACCGTAGCAAGTCGATTTTTGTCGTCCGAGCAGGCACGCCCTTCTCCCTTCTCGCTTCTTATTTACAGTGCACTTCCTTCGTGTCTTCAATAAATTGCGAAAAATACTGTCCCCAAACTTTTATCAAAATCGTTGGTCGTCGAGCAATCCGAACGAATTCGTAGGAGACGATACTTATTTATCGAGATAAACATTTTTCTGCAATAGCAATTCAATCCTTTCTCGGCACCAGCATCACTGGATGAGGCCGTCAAAACTTGATCCATTTAATTTTTCGTTCGAGAGGTAAAAATCGGAGACCAGTAGATGTACACGTTCTGAAACATTTTTCTGGCGCGAGTCTCAAGGTGGAGCGAAGTCCCGCCCCTAAAGTCGATGCGGAATGCAACAGCACGCAGGGACTCGAGGACGAGGACGGGTTTCCTTTTTACGGCATCCCCAGGATCTCTATAAGTAGCAGAGGACCGAGGCGATCCGCGTCCAGAAATAAAGGAGCATCTTGAAGCGTGTGCCGCAGAAAATTTACTCGTCATGTACAAGCTCGTGAGTATTAGAATGATTCTATTAATAATTTTCGCCCTCTCGAAACGATAACAATAAATACCCAGACAACCAAGTTATGTTAGAATGGCGGCAGACTAACATGGAGAACTGTCAATCTGCGTCAGATTCTAACATCATAACCATAAGCATCTGTGATCGCACATGCCACCAGTTGCAATCCAGTGTCTGACTTCAGAGTTTGGAGTTAAGTCTAATGCCAGTTCTGATGTTAGGATCATTCTAGCAGTACATTCTATTGTCTTTCTAATGTTAATCGGAAGTCAGATTTGAATATTCGATAGTTATTATCAGAATTGCGCCGAGCTATGACATCAGGCTAATATAAAATTATGATACTATACTCCTGACACCAGTTTAGCGCTAGCATCTGCAACATGCCTAGGGGAAACTCTGACTTTGCCTGACGAGGTTGTCTGGGTACATATAATAGAAAGTAATGATTAGGGTATTCTCTTACGTGGAAAACAACAAACGAAGCGTCTCGTGCAAACACACTTCGCACCTGTTAAAACAAACGAATAAAAGAAAGCGTCGTTTTTATAGTTTGTGCTCGCAGTCGCGATTGCCGCGGTCCATGCCGCCCCAACACCTCAGGATGTTAAAGCGGAACCTGGCAAGGAGCCTAAGCTGATCCCGACACCGCCGCCTTCGCTACCGCCGGCACCTTCGCTATTGCCGGCACCAGTGCTACCACCGGCGTCTCCGCTACCACCGGCATCACCGCTACCACCGGCATCACCGCTACCACCGGTGTCTTCGTTGTCACCGGCTTCGGGTCTGATCCCGTCGCGGTCGCCTGCATCCGCGAAGGCTCTGTCCACGATAACCGAGATAAGAACGCCAGCTTCTACTACGAAATTGACGCAAGTGGTCGCACCCCTGGCGACGCCCATTCTTTCACCTCTTCAGGTTTGTAAAACGCGTTAAAACATACTTGGATAAAATACAAATACAATAATGCAATAAAATCTTTTAATTTGCACGTTGCGCTTGACGATTGAATAAATTCTTGTATCGAAACAATAGAAAATTTGCCAATTTATGCATCTCTGGATATAAAATGTAATTTTACGAAATACGCTTTACGAACTAGGTAATTTTTTATTGAAAGTTTTTCAAACGTTAAATGTAATCTGGTTGTAGGTTTCTCCGTACGCTTACGCGTTGCCGGCTGTGCCCGCTCTCGAACTGGCAGCGGCACCTTCCACTTACTCGATCGAGCAGCACGGCTATCGCATTATCTACTGACTTCGTGAACGGTAACCAGGTGGATCGATGAACCTGGCGTGCCGGCTACACGGTGACGCTCCTTGTATCGCGTGCGGATGAATTCGTTCCGACTTATGTAGCAACCGATTTCAAATACACTTTTCATGGGATCAAAGCTCTTTGACGTACTTGTACCCTCCTCTCCTGCTTCCTCAGACGTGAACCGAAATCGAAAGTGAGCATAGATCCTGCTTTCTCTGTGTCAACGATTGACGCAAGGAATAACAATTTCATTTAGTCTTTATACGCAATCCGAGTTGCAGGCTCATTTGCATTGTACGGAAAAATAAAAGTTATCTTATAACTAACCGGTTCGTTTAGGAAATCTAAATATATCTAAATATATGTATGAAGTTTATTGATAACGATTAGGAAGATCGACGTACGTAATGCGACGTATGCTAATAATGGAAATCAGTTAATATGGTGGATCAAATGAAACGTTTTTCCGGACTTTCGAAAATGAAATTCCACACCGATTTCACCGTGACCCGAGCTCCTATAACGCGGCACGCGTAAAACCCAGAGGGTTACGAGAGAGGGTGGAAAATCCAGATTACGCAACCGAGTCATGACATTCTACCGTGTGCTCGTTCTCGCGGTCGCTCGCAAACCGATCCGGCTTCGGTTGAAAACCGTCGCGGGCAAAACAATGCCCGGTAATTTCTTTTATTAATACACGGATAGAGATTTCGACAAAGCACTTTCTCCCGGATATCGAAATCGCGAACGACGAAAACGGTCGCCGCGGAGGCGGCATTGGCTAATCTTTGGATGAGCTCGTATAATGAAAATTTTGAAGCTTCCGAAGTAAGAACGCTTTGGACCGACCGTTCCACCGCTTTCCCATTTGATGCGATAGAGGAGAAACCTACCGACTTTCTTATAACCGCATGGTGCTTCAAGCTTTCTCATCGATTCCCAACTTGAAACAAGAACGCGAGATTCGGAGCATTTTCTTACGTTACACCTCGGATTTCATGCGCTTATAGGAGAACTGCGCGTGCAGGAATACATAAAACTATCAGAACATCAAACACTAGATCCACGTTTCAACGTTTAAATGTTTGCTTTATTTTATATACATATGAATCTCTGCGGTCTGCTTATTATCGCACCGAGAGTTATAATTAAAAAAAGCTCCATATAGAATTGCAACACCGTTTTTTTTATATATAAATTCGGTTACAGCATCCAGGATATTTCCGAGAACAGACAGACGTGAATCGAATGTTTTGACCAACATTTATGATAATAAGTTATCGCTGATTTCGAGACCTTCGCTATTCGTTTTGGGTGTGATTCCTAAGGAGGTTCCTCGTGTATTCTTAAACGAGGACGCTTCGTGGTCGACGTTACGTAAGTCTATTAACAAAAATCCCGCGTTACACAATGTGCTTGCGTAGAACTGCGAGCACCTACATCCATACGTCGTCCGCGTCATCCATATCACCGATACATCGACCCCGATCGATCCGTGGATTAACGTTTACACGCCGGCCTGTTATTCTTTATCGCCCAGATTCAATCTCTAATGATGTATTTTCCAGGAAAAACTCATACCCAGAGGCATACGTTTGAAGTACAAAGAAAGTGTTTTAATGCAACACGAAACTCGTATGAGACAATTTAATTTAACGATTGGCAATATAAAAAATGAAATTCTATCGTCAGAGAGAGAACGCGAGCTAAATTTTGTCTCGGTATATTTATATAATAGAAGAAGAGCCAAAATTTAGATTATACTTGAAAATACTAATACTTGAGATATTTAATGGAATGATACTTTGAGTAATTAAATCTCGAATTTTACAAATGAAAAGGGGAACGATTTTGACGGATGCAGAGAAAAAGGCGAAGGAGCGTTGGTAATTCTAAGCGGCGGGTGCAAGCGGTTCGAAGAACCTAGCCAAAACGGATGTCCGCGAGCATGACTCACGAGCGCACCCCACCGTGAGCACTCTTTTACTTGGATTCAGCATCTCCGAAAGGGACGTCTATATAAGATACGAGTGGTACCGGTGAACGCTCAGAGTAACCTGGTTCACGGAGAAAGCGTACGGTTCGAGAGTGAAACCTGACCTGGACCTAGGGAACCCACGGCTAAGTCATCAAACGTCTTCAGTGTGTGAAAAAGGATTCTTAACACCGGAGAATATCACCGGACAAAATCATCAGGTAAGAACGAAAATCAAACCGAATCATTTTCCAATTTCTCCTGCACTTTCCGATTTTTTAAATCTTCAAGCATAACGTTGTACATTTTTCTCTAAGCAATTACTATATCAACTTTTTTTTATTATACTCGATATTCGAAGAAGAACAAATTTGTTTTGCCCCGGTTGCGCAACGACTTTCACCGTTCGAAATTTTCGAAACAAGTACTACTTGGAAGACACGAGCGGGCGTCGTCGTGTAGGCGTGTTTTACGAGACTATCGCGCGAAGACCTGTTTAGCGACTTTCTCCCGACATCCTCTCGCTTTCGTTGGTCGGTCTTCATTGTTCGAACGATTCGCCGGTAGCCACTTTTCCCGCGTCGGTCATACGGTTAACAGACTTCTTTCTCCTCTCTCAATTAGGTACGCGACTTTCCACTTAGTCTCTCGACCGATCAATTAATTAACAAAGATTCGCTTTCGATTCTCCAAACGCGTTCTCTTAATTCGAATATTATTTTTTATTAGAATGAAGCTGTGGTTCATCGGGTTGCTCGGCATAGTGGTGCACAGTGGTGCGACCCAGGTGCCAGTGAACAATCCTGAGTGGTCGTGGCAGCCTACTGACGGATCCGAGAAAGTGGAAACGCAAGAGAAGAGAGCTACCTTCGACGTCAACACTAACGCGAACATCGAAATCGTCAATGCACCGAACGTGCAGCGATCGGTAATCGATTTTAACAATTTATCATCAGACCACAGATTCTATACATAAAGAATCGAATCAAAAGAAATTCTATTTGCAAAGAGTCTTAAAGATCGATTATATCGCAGGTGGAATCGGTGGTTGATGAGATTCTCGTCTCAAATCGACAGGGTCGGAACCTGGAGGGCTTCGACCAAGTGTACGCGGACCCCGACGTTAAGAACGCGCTTCAATTAGGAAACGACACTCTGGCTCGCAGCTACATCAAAGACAAGCTATGCGGGCTTGGACTCATGAACGTAAGTAAAAGAACAAACGTTTCCAATCTATAGCACTATATATTCTATACACTCTATCAATAAATTAAATAATTTTTATTGACTCCAGCTCAGTCATTAGAAGAAAGCTTTGTTCTTCTTTTGCTTCTCAGTCGTTATAATATCTCTTTTTCTTTTTTTTTACTGCTCTGTACCACTCTCTTCAATATGTAAAAGGGTTAATTACCCGTGAATTAAATAAATAAATAAATAAATAAATAAATAAGCTAGCTTCGCGCTAGCTAGCTTCGCCCTTATTTTTTAGCGCATAATATATGAAAACCTTATCTTAGGATACTTCTATTTATCCTTCTCATAGCCGTCATTTCATTTCATTTCATTTTCTTTTTTTCTTTTTTTTTGTGTTTTTTTTTCACTCATGAAGTTTTCGGAGTATGTAAATCTTTCTTTTCTTTTTTTGTTCTGCTCTTTATATCACCAGTACTTGTAAAGGGCCAATGGACCCGTAAATAAATAAATAAAATAAAAAAAAAAATAAATAAATAAATAAATAATTAAAATATCCCACAGTGTGAGGACGCGGAGGGCCGCCGACCGTACTACTCCCCGCATCGCGGCATTTACCCTCAAGACATAATCTACGCCCAACCGGTGACGATCAGGCCCGTGGGAAGGCCCCTGCCAGCGATTCCAGTGAAACGACCCTACGGCCCGTCGATCAGACCGGGCCCACCCCAAGGACCCGGATTCATCTCGTCGGGACCACCGCCGGAAGTGATCTACGGAGTAGGCGGCGGAGCGCATCCGCCCTCGTTCGCGTCCGCGGCCAGCTTCGCCGGCTCTTACCCGGCGTTCAAGAAACCCGGTCCACCCGCCACTTTCTCGTCTAAGCCCGTCTACGAGGCTGGATTATTGAACGAGAACATCGAGTTCGGCGTGAACAGCCAATTCATCGACAAGAAGCAAATCGCGCTAAGACCGTCTATTGGTTCGGACGCGGTGCAGCAACACGTGCATCATCACTATCATCACGGCGAGGGAGGAGGCGTCGCGACCGCGAATCAAGGCTACGGCAGTGGAAGTTACGGGAACGTAGGGACCAGCTACGACGTCCCCAACTCCGGCGTTCTGGGCGGTGGTTTCCAAGATTTCGACGATTACAAGAAGGCGTTCAAAGTGAAAGGGAGCAACGACGCGAACGGTTTGAGCGGATCTTCGAATAATTACGCCGACAGGTATCCGGTGTACGAGAAACCGACGCGAGACACTTATGGGAAAGCTGACGGTATTAAGACCGGCAAATACTTCGCCGGTGCGGGCGGCAACAATTATATTTCTAACGGAGTCCAATCGAACGACTTCGTCGCTTCTGGAACGAATAATTATTTTGGCAATGCTAACGATAATGATGAGTTCGGAGGCGATTTCTCTGCGGGGGATTGCGTCTGCGTGCCGTACGACCAGTGCCAGAGCGAGCACGCCGGACGTAAAGACGATCTTTTCCTTGCCATCGATCCCCGTAATTTGGACAAGAACATCGAAGCCGAGAACGCGGACGCCTTGACGGTGGAACAGAATACCAACGGAACTCGAGCGGCGAAATCCGCTGAAGCCGAAGGGAAGGAACAGTCGGAGAACGCTAGGAGCAAACGAGAGGCGACCAACGACGAATCCGTCGAGGGCAGGAAGAAGAACGTAGAAGGGGTAAGAATAATAGACTCGTAGACTAATTTTCAGACCGCAGATTTGTATGCGAAATACTGACGTACACATTTAGGATCGCGTGCTATTTTCTGAGCGCGTCAAATCCGCGGTCCGACCGATTTTCTAAATGATAAGAGTAGGGAATTGTCGTCGTCGTTTCGAGTAGCGAAACTCATAGGGGCAGGAACGCGAAACGCGATACGGAAAATTGCTTGGGAGAGGAACTCGGTCTCTATCCGCGTGACTGTTCGACTCTCTGGTTGCAGAGACTCGACGCTAGCGATCTGGACTCCTCGAAATTAAACCTGAAGCCGACGTGGGGGATCAGTTTCGGACTGCCGCAAACCGGTGGCCAGTACCCGATCGGTCCTCACGGTGACAATGTACTGGTGAACCCGTACAATGGGTACGGCTCGGCCGGTCAGGGCATTAATTTAGGCCTGGTCTCGGTGAACCCTCTGGTAGCCGTGCAATTCACCAAAGACGAGTACGGGGATAAGGTGGTAAAGCCGTTCGTGAACTTGCACGTGACGCCTAGTCAGAATATCGTGCAGAAACTCGGCCATCTGCTCTCCCACAAGAAGCAAGCGTTGTTCGATAGTTACGGACCGAATTACGGCCCTCACTACTACCCCTCGAAGCCTGCCGTGATCTACGAAAAACCGTACCACACGAAACCCGTTTACCGACCCCCTAGCCACTACCACGAGTACCCCGATTCCTATTATCGAGACGGCGATGACGATTACGATTACGATTATGATTACGACGACCGCTACTACGCGCGTAGCAACGGTAACGAAAAGTCCGATGCGAAAGAAAGAACTGGGAGAGTATCGTTTCCGAACCGAAGAAAGCGTGACGCGCAACAATTACAGTTACCGAAAGACGCGATGGAGGTAAGTATCGGCGGCCATGGGACTCGAACGGGATAATTGCAAAGGGGAACTCGAGTTTCTCCGTGCGCGCCGTGAACGCACGCCCGGTCGGAGCTAAGTTAGTTGCGCTCGATCTTCCGATGCAATTCTTATTGACGAATGATATTTTTATTCTCGATAGAGACAGTACGGAGGCGTCGGCTCGCCACGGCTCTGCGGACCTGGCTACGTGTGCTGTCCGCGAAGGCAACCGTCGCGGAAGCCCCGACCCGGTCAGTGCGGGATCAGATACACCCAAGGGATCAACGGGAGAATCAAGACCCCCTCGTTCGTCGATGGCGACGCCGAATTTGGTAAGCGTACGCTAAATATTCATTTCAAAACTCTTACTTGATTGAAAGTTTCGATGATCTTCCAATCGTCCTTCTCTTCTTCTCCGTTCTCCCCAATAAATCTTGGATGCAAATTAAAACCTTTTCGATGAAAAGTTCAACTCGGAAAATGATTGCTGAAATTTGAATGACTTTTTAGGTGAATATCCCTGGCAAGTGGCGATATTGAAGAAGGACCCGACGGAGAGTGTGTACGTATGCGGCGGTACTCTGATCTCTCCACGGCACATTCTCACGGCAGCGCATTGCGTGAAGACGTACGCGGCTCGCGATCTTCGCGTTCGACTCGGAGAATGGGACGTCAACCACGATGTTGAGTTCTATCCTTACATAGAACGCGACGTGTCGAGCGTCAACGTGCACCCGGAATTCTACGCTGGCACGCTTTACAACGATATCGCTATATTAAGGATTGATCACGAAGTCGATTTCCAGAAGAACCCTCATATCAGTCCTGCCTGCCTCCCGGAGAAACGCGACGACTTCACTAGAAGCAGGTGAGCTTTTCCTCTTCCCTTTCCGTCTCGAGATAATAATATATTTTTCCTCAAAACACTGCGAGTAATTCAACAATAGAAAAAGAAGTCTAATTCATATTTTAGATGTTATAATACAACTGATTATTAATTATTACTTTAATTACGAATAAAATAGGTGCTGGACGACCGGATGGGGCAAAGACGCTTTCGGAGACTTTGGAAAATACCAAAATATTCTGAAGGAAGTGGACGTACCGGTTGTGAACAACCAGGTCTGCGAGCAACAAATGAGGCGGACGAGATTGGGACCCGGTTTTAATCTGCATCCTGGATTTATTTGCGCCGGCGGAGAAGAAGGAAAGGACGCTTGCAAGGGAGACGGAGGTGGACCGATGGTCTGCGAACGAAACGGTCGCTGGCAATTGGCCGGCGTCGTGTCTTGGGGAATCGGTTGCGGACAACCGGGAGTTCCAGGCGTCTACGCTCGCGTTTCGTACTACCTCGATTGGATTCAGCAAGTTATCAATCGTTATTAACGCTTGAATATTCGGTATTGAACTTATGTTTTATATAATATTGTTATTATTATAATAAGTTAATTGAGCCGGGCGTTCGAGCGTTAAAAATCGCGATGACTATTATATTGTTATGCGTTCGATCTCCATTTTCTATCGATGACGAAGAGTCGAGGAACANTTCAGCAAGTTATCAATCGTTATTAACGCTTGAATATTCGGTATTGAACTTACGTTTTATATAATATTGTTATTATTATAATAAGTTAATTGAGCCGGGCGTTCGAGCGTTAAAAATCGCGATGACTATTATATTGTTATGCGTTCGATCTCGATCTCCATTTTCTATCGATGACGAAGAGTCGAGGAACTCGTCTATATGTAACCGATAATTTATTATACACACCGTTGTGTACACAGACGTAGGACGTTAAGTAAATTAATTCTTTGATACCGCTTGCATGTGATGATTAGGCGATACCATCTCAAGCTGTAAATATTCTTTAACTGTTAAAGCAATGTGTATTGCAAATTATACTTCTGCCATTTGTTAAAGAAGGCTGTATTTAAGAAGAAAGTGAATAAATCCACTCGCTCAACATTCATTCTCATATCTAATCAAATATGGAAATTCTACCATCACCTATATTTTTCTACGAGCCAAAGTTCCGAGTCCACGAACACGTGGTTCCTCTACGATGCTTTAGTCTTGTAATTGAGACCGAATGAAAATAAATAATTTATTCAACCCAAATACAGAATACAAATATAATCACATATCAAGATGATGGAAAACATATATGTTACATAAGGAAGGAACTCTTCTTTATTATGCTACATACAGCATAGCTTTTGCCACGTCGTCAGCAGTTTGCTTATTAACCAAGTTTTCGGCAATGGCTAAACCAAAAGCAAATGCCGTTGCCGGGCCTCTGCTGGTAATCAATTTACCATCGACTACGACTTTCTCTTCCAAATATTCGTAATCGTTCACCAAATCGTCTTTCATCGCGGGATAAGACGTGAGCTTTTTCCCTTTCGCGATACCATGAGCCTTAAGCGCAGTCGGTGCTGCGCAAATAGCAGCGATCAATCTACCTTCTTTTTCTTGCTCTTGCAACAACTTTCCTACTTCTGCAGACTAACATATAAGAATGCGTGATGTACTCTGTATATATTTATTGTCCGAACGTTAATAAAGTATGCTGCTTACCGATATGAAGGCCTTTGAGCCGCCCAAGCCACCGGGCAATACGACGACATCGTACTTTTGATTAACAGCGTCCTTAAGCTGCGAGTCGGCACATATTTTCACGTCACGACTGCATTTGATGCACGGGCCTTCGCCGAGGCTGGCGATAGTAACGTTGATCTAAAGTAAAACGTGTCAGCGACGAGACGTTACGATAGAGGTTAGGAAAGGAGAGATAACCTTACCCCGGCTCGTCGTAAAACGTCCGCGGTTATTACAGCTTCCATCTCCTCGGAACCTTCGGCGAGCAACAATAATGCTGACTTTTTTGCCATGGTCGTAGCGTGTCTCACGTTTTCGAACAAAATCGTTTGGTTTCTACGAGCTGATTGCGCAAATGGTAGGACCAGACGAGATAATATCGACATATATATATGTGCGTTGACAGAGACGAAAGGTCTGCGCTTAGACTCAGACCGCTCAGACCACGGTACCCACGGTACAACTTACACAAGAGCCTATGCACCTGGCCTATGTCTCCTCTCCCCTACTTTATATGTATTATCTCTATGGAAACACCGGCTATCGATCTGCATCATATGGTCACGTGGTGATACTAGTGGTGATAGCATTAGCATA
>SMSR01009235.1:0-18613 GCA_019453355.1 Ceratina japonica | reverse complement strand
GACCAGACGCTCCGTCGACTCGCAGAGAAGAATCGTTGACGACTCGCCGCGTGCCTCGAGTCCTTCGAGGTGGCGAGGACCGGGACGGTCCTCGTCTACGACGAGCGCGGCCGTGTTCGTGGTCCCGTCGTCGTCGGTGACGGTCGCGGGGGGGTCACGGGCGTCTCTGGTGACCGTGCCGGCGGTGGTCGCGGTTCTGGTCGCGGCGGTGGCGACGGCGTTGCTGCCGGTGGCGACGACGGCGTTGTCCTCGAGGTCGCATCACGACGAGCACGCCATCCACGAGTTGCACGTGCACGTGTAGCACGCGGTAGGTATCACCGAAGCGTAATAGTATCCGTTCGCGTATCCGTTCGCGTAGACGTAGGTGGCCTGGGGCCCGGGCGGCGGCTGCTGGTGATTCGTTAGCCGTTGCTGCTGTTCTTGACAGTAGACCTGGTAGGCGAGGTTCTCGATCAGGGCCAGGGTCTGTCGTCTCTCGTGGCCCATCAGGCACACGGTCGACTCCTCCACCACGCTGTGGAGCAGCATCAGGTACTGGTACTTGAGGGCCTCCTCCTCGGGCCCGACGAAGTGGTTCCACAAATAGTTCTCGAGCTTGGCCCGTTGCTGGCTGATGTCCGGGAAGTCGATGAAGAATCTCGAGCACATGTACCGCTCGAGGGTCTTGATGTAGTCAGGCTGCGACGGCTTGTACATCTTCACCAGGAGGTTGCAGTACTTCAGTAGGCCGCCGCCGCGTATCTCCTCCGGATGCCTCGTCGAGATCAGCTTCTTGTGTAGGTGGTAGAGCGCCTCTTGGAAGTCGCCGTACACCGACTCGCCGACCACGGTCGGGTAGAAGTTCTCGCCGATCGGCAGCTTGCTGCACTCGTAGAACAGCAGCAGGGAGTCGAGCACGATCTGGAACGAGTCGACCGAGAACTCGAACTGCCGCCTCATCGAGTCGACGAACTTCAGCTCGACGTTCCTGTGACCCCGCGAGTTCCCGAGGGAGATCAGGGACCACCGGTCCCCGTCGTTGTTCACTTTCACCATCTTGCTTACGTACGCCTCCTTCAGGCTGCAGGTGGTTATGCGCTTGCGGCTTACACCTTCCGGCAGCAGGTCGAACAGCGAGCCGAGCACGGCGGCCTTCACCTTGTCATAGTTCCGGCCGCTGGACAGCTCCACGGCGAAGATCNGTTTCTACGCGATAACAATTATTTTTGCTTGTAGTGGAATCACTTCTTATTAAGGATACATGTTGCTTTTCGTTATCTACAGTAATTGCAACAAATATTTGTACATCACTTCATACTCACGATTACTGTACGATTTCCTTAGAAATGTTGTAATTAAATATGATAAAGAAAAAGTTTGATTTGATCGAGACTAATTAAAACAATACTGTTGGCTGCAAATATGCTCATGACAATGATTTCTTTTTTCATGGAATCACATTTGGTTGGGGATAAAGTTTGATAAGCATGCTCGTAAAGTTGCAGATACCGTTATCGGTTTTCCTGCTATTGGCCGCGATACCGATTGTTGCGTCACGGCGCTAGGACTCCAATTGTCTGAACCTTTAACTTCACTAATTAACACTCCAGGATTGCTCCTCGATAAAACACGATCAAAGCTAGCCACGTATGTACCTCTCGCAGTACAACTCCTATTAAATTAGTTAATTCCCACAATCCGTCGTCGTAAAGTCGTATTGAAAACCAGATGAAACTCGCGGGTTCGAACACTTCCTCTCGAAAGTCCAGCGGCGATCGCGTAAACGCTATTACCACGATTATGTTGGCACAGGCTGGGTGAGATTCACCTCGGCTAGGAAACGGCCAGCTGACCAGCCTCCTACTTTCACTCGGCCAGGGTGCGCGCACGCTCTCTGCCCGGTCGCGGAATGATCTCGCGCGAGATAATCGAATCGCCGATCACTACACTACCTGTGGAGCGTCNTTGATTTGCGTTACAAAGGAACCGCGGCGATCGATCGAGAGATCATTATTAAAATTAATCGAGTTAACAAGCCCGACGGGGCTGCGAGCTACGCTAGTTTACGACTTAACTGCGTACGACTCGTGTAACGCTGGCTCGTTCTAAAAGACTCGATTATGAAGCAAGGCGGTTTTCTCTTTCAAACGATCGTATCGCCCGATGGAAATGCGAATTTCCCGGTAAATAAAGACATCCTCCTCGTTCTCGATACAACATTCGATTCGCGATTTAATTAAATTCCCTCCTAACAGGTTTACGAAACAACGTTTAGAAATTGTTAAGCCGTGTTCTTATTAAAGCGAGTTCATAAACTGTTCTAATTAATGGGACTCCCCGTTTCTTTACGTGCTTTGGGATAATTGTACGACGCATTTTGAATGAAAACGAGCGTACGTGGCTCGTCGCAGGGATCCGGCGTTCATTGAAAATGCGTTGCATAACATGGTGCGCCGTGAATCGACCTTTCTCCGCGGGAGCATGCAGTTTTGCGTGCGGCTCGTCACGTTCGCGCGAACACCGAACTTGCGGCGAACAGAGCCATTTATTCACGTGCATCGCAGATTCAACCGAGATTCTTTAAAAACTCGCTTGTGACGCGGCAAACGTACTGAAAGAAATAGTTAAATCGCGTATTCTACTTTGCAGCGAAGCAAATTTATGTGAAAGAGCGTAAATGAACGTTGTGGGAGGCGGATGAATGGACGGGCATGAATTTTGAAAAACGGTTTTCATCAGTCGAACGACTGCTGGCGTTCGGCCGGGAAAATCGATGGGCTCGGGCGAAAGGGAAAACGGCGAGGAGGGAACGGATGCGCAGTTCCGGGGCTATAGATGAGGCTTTAAAAAATTGATAAATAATTGATCGCGTATCGACGCGCTAAAGAATTTAAACCGTTCAGCGCGGATATACTACGCGGTCACGGAGCCGTTGCATAAAGGCGCCATTTGTTGGCCTACATTCCCTACTGCTCTACCGGGCGAATATTATTCTCGACTCTATGGCTCTAGGGAAAATTGCCGAGCCTTTGCTTCCCGCGACGTTCACTCATTTTTCTATCCTCCCTGCTCTTCTGCCATTAATTTTTCATCAGGGAATCTTAAACCGAATAACCATCGATTCCTGGCTACAGCTTTTTATGCCCTGTCGTCGTTTCATGTAATAACCCACTCCAATAAAAAGAAATTCTTTCATTCTCTGCAGTATTTATTATGGTGGATGGCATAATTTCTCACTGACAATTTATATACCATCAATTCCTTAAATTCTCGAATGTTTATCAGGTCGTAGGTCCAGAATAATTCATAAAAATAAAATAAAAACCCCGTAATTTTTAACATTTAAAATTATAGAAGAATAAGTTAGTGAGTAAAAATTAGGGCATTGACTATAAGCGATTTCGATAGTTTTTCATACCAAAAATAAATCTGGAAGCATAATTGATCTATTTCCTACATTCTCGAAAAACATATGTTCCTATATNAATTAATATTTACATTTTTTTTTATTTTAAGTGTTAAAGGTTTTATTTTCTTGGAATTGTTAAAGTTTTCAGGGTTTGCAGAATTTATAATAATATTCGAGTCTCAATTTTCTTAAGAANAGCATGCTCGTAAAGTTGCAGATACCGTTATCGGTTTTCCTGCTATTGGGCGCGATACCGATTGTTGCGTCACGCCGCTAGGACTCCAATTGTCTGAACCTTTAACTCCACTAATTAACACTCCAGGATTGCTCCTCGATAAAACACGATCAAAGCTAGCCACGTATGTACCTCTCGCAGTACAACTCCTATTAAATTAGTTAATTCCCACAATCCGTCGTCGTAAAGTCGTATTGAAAACCAGATGAAACTCGCGGGTTCGAACACTTCCTCTCGAAAGTCCAGCGGCGATCGCGTAAACGCTATTACCACGATTATGTTGGCACAGGCTTGGGTGAGATTCACCTCGGCTAGGAAACGGCCAGCTGACCAGCCTCCTACTTTCACTCAGCCAGGGTGCGCGCACGCTCTCTGCCCGGTCGCGGAACGATCTCGCGCGAGATAATCGATTCGCCGATCACTACACTACCTGTGGAGCGTCCCGGATTCCTCTCTCGACTTCCGGTTCTCCAGTTCGCTCGGGAATCCTTACCATCAAGACGGACGGCGCTCGTCCCTCGGTCTCGCCTATCGCTCCGACGTCGCACAACTATATTCACTTAATCACGTTATTTTTTATATTTCGATAAACTATTCGATGAAAAAAAAAAAGAACAACGAGAACGGCGCGTTAACGTAAACGAGAGGTGTCGGCGTGGAGAACCGGAGATTGGTAACGGGCTGGTTCGGCGAGCGGATCCGCGGCTGATGGGAGGCAACGGCGTACTGAGGCGAGCGCGGTGAAAGGCGAGCGAGGCGGACTGGCGACAGCACCATCGGTAGCGACTAGCGACGTCCAGGAGGGCAGCGCAAAGCTACGAAGCTATCGACGCCGCGCGTTGCGTCGCGGAATCGGATCGTTCTAGATGAATGCCCGTTTGATTGAGTATTGGGCGACTTTGATACACGCGTGACGTAACGCCGTGTGAGCTTCGTGACGGAGAGAACCGACGTCTCGATCAGCTGGC
The DNA here is from genome assembly GCA_019453355.1 of Ceratina japonica. Classification (NCBI taxonomy): domain Eukaryota; kingdom Metazoa; phylum Arthropoda; class Insecta; order Hymenoptera; family Apidae; genus Ceratina; species Ceratina japonica. The sequence goes on along the minus strand of SMSR01009235.1, from coordinate 14,019 downwards.
TAATTCGCAGCCGTATCAGATTATCTCGCTCATGCGTTAGAAAATCGATAGAAATATATTCAGTTTCATCTCTTTACATAAAATCCATTTACATGTCGACGATATAAAGACTTGAAATTCAAATGGAAATTCAGTGCAATTTCCCGGGGAGAGCCTTCGGAACCTTCAAACGCATGGCTTGCCATTCGAAAGTTCCTCAAGGTTCCCCGGCGAACTACTACGCGCAGACAATCGTCGAGAGTCCGCCGCTTGAATTTGCGCCGTGCTGCTGGTAATCGATACGAATTTGATACAGTCGTCCGGCGAGTCGTCCAGCGTTCGCATACTCTCCCCGGCGCGTCCTTCAATTTCCCCGATATTTTTCCAACCCTTTCCCCCGGCCGTTACGCAACGCGAACTTCCCCAGATTAAGTCGCGCTTAATCAATCTCAAGGACGGAGTGTCTCTCGTTCACGGCTGGCCTTATCTCATTATGCGAACGCCGGCGTAACGAGCGACGGGAAAACGTATCGCCGGATATAACGTTCCGATCGTTTTATTGAAAATTTCGTCGAATTTATCGCCGATCGACTGTCCGCGATCAACCGTTTATCTGCTCGTAACAATCCCATAAAACTAATCGCGGCGTATAGGCTATTATAACCTGGACGGTCGATAGGAAGGAAGAAACGGAGCCGGGGCGGCCCCCGTCGGGCTCCTCTCGTTTCTTCTCGCACCGCTTGTTCACCGAGAATAACAGTAGCCAGTGGTGAAATCAACTGGAAAAACGATGTGGTTCGTTGAATCGCTGTGACGTTCGACTGCGATCGACCATTAACCACTTGAGGGAAATGGCCCGAAAGATAGTAGTAGCCGAGAGGAGTGAAAATATGGAGAACAGTGACGAGAGGGAAAAAAATTGCTGAACGAACGGGCGGAAAAAACTCGTGGGGCGGAAAAAATTCTGCAGTACATTCGCGGTTTGATAACCGCGTGAATGGGTCTGTAAATTTCTCCTGAAAAAGTTACGCATGTAAATAACGTCTGCGGGGAATAAATAGAAAGAAGAGAGAGAGAGGACACAAATATCCGAGATGAAAGAAACGAAGCGGGTAGGAGGAGGAGGTGGAGGTGGAGGGAAGCTTTGCCCCAGATCCAGCATCCCCCAATCTACCCTCCGCTCACGCCTCGACGCTTTCAATGACGTCACGGCGGAGAGGCGCGTGGGCGTCACTGAATGAAAACGCCGCCGCCGCCGCCGCCGCCGGTCGAAGCGCGTAAGGTTATATGAATCACTCAACCCGCGCACGTAAGCAACTACATTAAACGAGAACACGTGATTAGAACTTTCCGAGCAATTTTCATCCGACCTCGGCCAGTTTTTATTTTCTTATCTAATAAACGCGACCGACGGTCCGCCGTTAAACTGTCTTCTGGCGATAAGGATCGGCGCGCGATGCGAGTAAAGCCGCTGATCTATTTTCCTTAGAGGCGAAAATTGTGCGGCCGCGCCGAGTCAAGAGCCGAGGGTGGCACTCCGGGGGCGCCCACGCGGTTCCTGGGAAACAGAAGCGTGGACCGGCGAGGGTGGCCGACAAGTATTATTGATCGCGGCGATTCCCGTTCGTCGTCGTCGTTGTCGGCCCGCGTCACGACGACCGCTTTTATTTTTACGCCTCCGACGCCGAGCGGACGCCGAAATACGAGAGCACACCGCGGGGGTGGCACCGCGCCGCGCCGCCCTCCGGACGGTTTCACTTGTTGGACAAGATTTAACTTCCCCACGTTCCTCCCGCCGTGACCAAATAAATATTCAGGAAAATGACGATTTTATATACATATAATACATAGAAAATTTCTTATCATTATAAAACTGAATATTTTATTTTTCTACCTCACTTTTGCCATACGTTATAAGAAAAGAGAAAGTTCTCTTCGTTGTTTTAGTTTTAAAAGTTTGTAAAGGAAAAAGTATGATCGTTATCCGAAGTAAAGAGGTGACTTTTAGTAGTTTGTAAGATATATTGAAAAAGAAGTAAGAAGCCGAAAGGCAAGGGATAATAAATAATAATAATAGTGAAAAGTGTTGAACCGTGACACTTGCCGATCGAGCCGGACGCGAGAATCGAGAGATTTATTGCGTGGACGAGATTTATCGAGGCATTGTGCAAGCCGCAATGACGGTAGATCGGTAATTTCGCTTGGAAAACGAGAAATATCGAGGATGGTTAAATATAGTGGCGTCTCAATGGAAAGAGCGTTGCCTTTTATTTATCTCGTATTTCTTTCACGCAACGGCGTCCACATCGAAAGCAGACGTTCTTGAAATAGATTCTCTTCGGGTTCTATCTCTCTGGACTTATCCAACGATCCTCTCGCCAGAAGTAATTACCTCTCACTCTTCACGACGATCGTTTTCATATTCTAATGTAATTATAATAATATATTTCAGACTTCCTTCTCGCGAGGCGCATTAATTTTATCGCCGATTGGGAAGTACCGTGATCGCAGTTATCGCGCGGCGGGTAATCGGTGTTCCATTGACTACGTAAAACGTTTCCCAGAACGGGATTACGCAAACCGTGCGCCTAACACGCTTTCCCTTCGGCTCGTCCTCCCCCCGGTTGGAAATTTATGCGAACGACGAATTAATTTCAGCGGCGGCACGCGGAAAACCCGAGACGAGGCATCGGGCATCCGGAAGAAAATCCAGGCTCCCGAAGGGGTCAACGAATCGCGGCGAGCGCGTCTCCGAGCCTTTAAGCACGAGAGATGCAGATGCGGACGGGCCGTCGCGGCGCGCCAGGTGCCGTGACCTCGACGACCACGTGAAATTGTAATGTTTCTCGCTTTCCTGGCGACGTTTTCTCCGGCTTGACGTCCCGTTTAATTAAATCCTCCTTAATCGGGCGCTTCCGACGAGAAAGTTCGCTACCTCGTTCTCGCAGTTGTTTAGGATTCGAACGACGAGTTCTTCGATTATTGATTTTGACGCGAACCCCGGAACGAGCTTTCTTGTTCCCAACTCGTCTATCATTTTTCCGACGCGTATTTAGAGAATACTTTCAGCCGCTTTTAACGCGTCGTCATCGCGGCTGACGATTTACAAACACGCTAGGCGGAGAATCCTCTAACGGACTGCCGGATAAATGCGAATCCGCGTGAAACGCGGCGACAGAAACTCGGAAAAATACCGTCCATTGAATTGCAAATTACCGCCGGACTCCTCGCGGCATTATCTGCACTTGATAAAATTCAATTACGCGCTCGTTTGTTTCCAGTCGCCGCTCTCGCGTATACATTAAGTCCTCGCGCAGCTTTTACTCTTTTCGCCTCTTTAAATTAAAATGCTTCCCGCTTTAATTTCTGTTTACACGAGTCTCTGTTACGCCGGAGCCAACAGCTGTTCCGAACCGTGTCCCCCAGCTCTTTTTAATCAAATTTCTGCTGCTGACTTCGCGCTAAACGTTGTTTGATGGAATTCACTCCGCTGCTTTAATGAATTTTTTACTTTTCTAGTTTTGCAACTCAACTATGTGTCACCTCACACGGTTTTTGACCAGTTGTGACGTCGTGCAATTAAAATTGACCCAAAATTGTTTGAGGTGACTGTACATATTAAAAAATTCGTCGATTCCTTTGTCTTTTTTTTTTGTTTCAATTTTTCAGCAACGGTGCCTCGCAGGTATTGCAACGGGGCGTTATTTCATAATTAACGAACACTCGTTACGGTACAATGTGCTTCAAACATTAATTGGCTAAGACCGCCGCGCTGCAATTACCGGACGTGTTAACGCTCTATTTTACAAATCACGTCCGTTAATAAATATTCAAGTTCTTGTACCACGCCGCGTCGAAACTCTGTTCAGAATAAACTGGCGAACAATTATTTCGGCACGAACTCGCCCACGCCAGTATCGGCGGCCAAAATACAATATGAAATTCGTGGCTCATCGTGAAATCTTCGGGTCTGCCAAATTCTGAATCACGCGCGAGACTCAACGATGCCAGCCGAGTTTAATGGACGTCTACAGTAAAATATGAAGGCTCGTTCAACAAGTGGGGACAGAAGTTCAATAACTGTACGAAAATACCAGAAGATATTCTCATCTTGTGAACCTTTTCACTAAATAAGAGGTCAATGCAATTTCATGGTTAATTAATATTTACATTTTTTTTATTACTTTTCTATTTTAAGTGTTAAAAGTTTTATTTTCTTGGAATTGTTAAAGTTTTCAGGGTTTGCAGAATTTATAATAATGTTTCGAGTCTCAATTTTTTTAAGGAGCATCTAATTGTTATAACTAATTAAATACGATTTTTCCCAGTCTTTAATTATGAGACATCCAATAAAAAAAACTTATATAATTTGTTGCAATATTCACTACATGAGTCTCCTAATCTCTCTTATGCCAAAAATGTAATTGTGATAAGGAATACGGAGAAATGTGTACAGAGCGTTATCAATCTTCTTAGAAATAATGAACGCGTCCAAGCTGAAAATCTCTCAATTTAACCCGAGTGGAAACTTGCATTCGACATAAACTCCGGGCGCAGACAGAGTCCGTAGATACGGATCGGGCAATAAATCGCGTCGATATCTCGGAAAGCTCCACGGGGCGAAAAATAAAGCGCGAGTTCTCTCAATCACCGTAACGGATAACGCGTGGACACTTTAAATCTCCGTGCAGCGCGGGCCGATATTAAATCTCAATGAAACCGGTCGGGATTACGTGCCGGGGAACAACGGTATATTGCGGTAATAATTCCGGTTTAACAGCGTCCCGTTTTTGTTTGATTTGCGTTACAAAGGAACCGCGGCGATCGATCGAGAGATCATTATTAAAATTAATCGAGTTAACAAGCCCGACGGGGCTGCGAGCTACGCTAGTTTACGACTTAACTGCGTACGACTCGTGTAACGCTGGCTCGTTCTAAAAGACTCGATTATGAAGCAAGGCGGTTTTCTCTTTCAAACGATCGTATCGCCCGATGGAAATGCGAATTTCCCGGTAAATAAAGACATCCTCCTCGTTCTCGATACAACATTCGATTCGCGATTTAATTAAATTCCCTCCTAACAGGTTTACGAAACAACGTTTAGAAATTGTTAAGCCGTGTTCTTATTAAAGCGAGTTCATAAACTGTTCTAATTAATGGGACTCCCCGTTTCTTTACGTGCTTTGGGATAATTGTACGACGCATTTTGAATGAAAACGAGCGTACGTGGCTCGTCGCAGGGATCCGGCGTTCATTGAAAATGCGTTGCATAACATGGTGCGCCGTGAATCGACCTTTCTCCGCGGGAGCATGCAGTTTTGCGTGCGGCTCGTCACGTTCGCGCGAACACCGAACTTGCGGCGAACAGAGCCATTTATTCACGTGCATCGCAGATTCAACCGAGATTCTTTAAAAACTCGCTTGTGACGCGGCAAACGTACTGAAAGAAATAGTTAAATCGCGTATTCTACTTTGCAGCGAAGCAAATTTATGTGAAAGAGCGTAAATGAACGTTGTGGGAGGCGGATGAATGGACGGGCATGAATTTTGAAAAACGGTTTTCATCAGTCGAACGACTGCTGGCGTTCGGCCGGGAAAATCGATGGGCTCGGGCGAAAGGGAAAACGGCGAGGAGGGAACGGATGCGCAGTTCCGGGGCTATAGATGAGGCTTTAAAAAATTGATAAATAATTGATCGCGTATCGACGCGCTAAAGAATTTAAACCGTTCAGCGCGGATATACTACGCGGTCACGGAGCCGTTGCATAAAGGCGCCATTTGTTGGCCTACATTCCCTACTGCTCTACCGGGCGAATATTATTCTCGACTCTATGGCTCTAGGGAAAATTGCCGAGCCTTTGCTTCCCGCGACGTTCACTCATTTTTCTATCCTCCCTGCTCTTCTGCCATTAATTTTTCATCAGGGAATCTTAAACCGAATAACCATCGATTCCTGGCTACAGCTTTTTATGCCCTGTCGTCGTTTCATGTAATAACCCACTCCAATAAAAAGAAATTCTTTCATTCTCTGCAGTATTTATTATGGTGGATGGCATAATTTCTCACTGACAATTTATATACCATCAATTCCTTAAATTCTCGAATGGTTATCAGGTCGTAGGTCCAGAATAATTCATAAAAATAAAATAAAAACCCCGTAATTTTTAACATTTAAAATTATAGAAGAATAAGTTAGTGAGTAAAAATTAGGGCATTGACTATAAGCGATTTCGATAGTTTTTCATACCAAAAATAAATCTGGAAGCATAATTGATCTATTTCCTACATTTTCGAAAAACATATGTTCCTGTACATGATTTCTTTATCAGAAATGTCTGTAGAATCGAATATTAGCAAATTTCTGCTGGAGTTTCACGAAATAAATAAAAATGATAGTAATCTTAGAATCATGTTCGGCTAATCACGCGATTATTGGAAAAATAATTCCGTGTCGCTNCAGAAATGTCTGTAGAATCGAATATTAGCAAATTTCTGCTGGAGTTTCACAAAATAAATAAAAATGATAGTAATCTTAGAATCATGTTCGGCTAATCACGCGATTATTGGAAAAATAATTCCGTGTCGCTGAGTGTAATTAGCCGTCGTCATTGCCAATGTTATCTCCGTCGGTAATTAATTATCACTTGTTCTAACAGATTATTTCTGCTTAGTCTACGTCAGAACTATCTCTCAATCTTCATTTTCTCTCAATGTTGCGCAAGGAGTAGGAAAACGGTCGATCGTGATTCATCTACAGTCATCGATCCCCACCTGGAGTGCCCGCGCACCCGGAAACCGAACTACAATCCGCCGAGGTAATTCTCAATCCGCGATTGTAGGAAACCGGGACGAACGAATCGTCCGCCAATCACGACAATGTGTAATCAGTTTAGACCGGAAGAGCAGCAAAGGTGAACATTATTTCTAAAATAGAAACACATGAGTTGCTTGAAAAAAATAATTCTACTCCTTCAACAGGAACTATTTTTTTATGCGAATGAGTAATGATTGCAAGATAATATTTTGATTATGAATTAATTAAAGATTTTAAATGACTAAAAACACAGCATCAGATAAACATTCTGTGTCACCTAATTACACGTCTAGCTTTTTCGCCGACGTCGCTTTGCATCTCCATTAACTCTATGAAATCACTGAACCTTTGTCTCAGCATTTTTCCATACCCAGGTTTGTAATTAGACGCCGCGATCGGCACGAACCGTATTCTTACAATTAGCATTTACTCACTCGTTGACCATAAATCTGCAATGACAGTCCTACGCGCGCGAAAGCTCTAGTTAAAAAATGATTAAATGTTTGGTGTTTGAATTAGAAAATTACGATTGCAAAATGAATTTTATCCAGCTCATGATCATGCTCGCCTCGAAATGATGCGGGGACACAATGGGAATCGGAATTTTCCTCGCGGCAGACAATAAGTCAAGTTTACGTAAAGAGGAGAGCTTTGAGAAAGCAACGCGTCATCTTTATTAAAGCGTTTCGAACGCGGCGCTATTCTCGCGCTGATAAGGGGAACAGTGACCCAGTTCTTAAATCATTTACTTCTTCCCATAGATCTCAATCTCGGCGCGCAATCTTCCACGTCTACCCGATTAAACAGCTTTTCGTCCGTGTAGTTCGGCTCATGGAACGGCCGTATTAAATACAGCCGCTAAGCGGCGTTAATCATTTTTCAATTCAACGGGTAAATATTCTTTCCAAATGCTTTCATGTCCGACCTTTCGCGTAGACACTTTTACTGACGAACGAAAGCGGCGAGAGAAAACGGTAGCCGCGCTACGTAAAGGGTGAATACCAAAATACGCGTCGCGCGTCCTCCGGTCGCATAACGGTGAACAGAAAACGAAAGCGATCTCGCGCGCGCACACGTGTACGCCGTGAATCGTAATGGGGAAAAAAACGAAGCTGATGCCGTAAAGGAAAGGTCTTTAATCCCTGATTTGGAAACCAGATTAATTAACAATATAAACGGCCATTCCTTAGTCGTTATCTGCGATTCAATCTCAACTATCTAATCGATCGATGGATTCCATGCGGTTTTGCAAAAACTGTGATAAAATATAAGCAAGCATGCCTTGAATTTAACTGAGAAAAGCGAAAGAGACTTCCCTGATTTGGAAAGCAGATTAGTTATCAGGATAAATGACTATTCNTGTGATAAAATATAAGCAAGCATGCCTTGAATTTAACTGAGAAAAGCGAAAGAGTCTTCCCTGATTTCGAAAGCAGATTAGTTATCAGGATTGACGGATTTCAAGCATTTTTGCAAAAACTAGTTTATGATGAAATATAAGGAAGTGAATACACTTTAATCCCTGATTTGTAAACTAATTATCCGTATGAACGATTATTTTTTCATTATTATTTGTAATTTAATTTTATCTATGGAATTAGTGAATGGATTTCTCAATCATTTTTATAGATTAATTAATAATATAAATAACTATTCCTTCATTGTTATTTGTAATTAAATTTTATTGAATCGATGAATGGATTTCAAGCATTCTTGCAAAAATTAGTTTGCGATAAAATATCAAGCAGCAAATTTAATCACTTTAATTTCTGATTGGGAACCAGATTAATTAACGACATAAGCGACTATTCCTAGTTATTTGTAATTCAGATTTAGCCAAGTAATTGATTGATGAATTTAAATCTTTCTTGAAAGCATCAGTTTATGATAGACTATCGTATAGACATCAGATTTGAAAAATGATGGCGGGAGGTAACGAGAGAAGACTTGAGGCCGATCTTAATTACATTAATTAAATTCGGAGATATCACGGCAACATAAGAGAAGGAAGCAGATTCGCACTAATTACCTTGCGAACTATTCGTTAGCCGGCGCGCATACGCGAAATCGTACGCGGCCGCGTTGCGTCAGCGACGAAATGAATAAAAGTAGCTAGCAGAGGAAAAGAGCAAAGTGCATTAACCGCGGCCAGCTGCCCGATAAAATTGTAAAAACACGCGTCGCCCCGGTCGATATCGTCGTCCCACGACTGACCGGAGCAAACCTTCTCCATTTTCCAACCTCTTCCTACCTCTTTAACAATCCATTTCTCTCGAAAAGTTGAATCCCGCAATTACGGAGGCATCGGCCGTTCGATCAACGCGATTGCACGAAAACCTAATTGCTAGTGAGACCCTGATTCGCTCATTCACGACTGTTGCAACTCATCCAGCCACGCAACTTTCATTCAATTTTCCATGCATTTCTCTGGCACACTTTTCCCGCGGGCATCGTTACAACCTCCGTTTCTTCTTAATTACTCGATCGTTCCGGACGATCTAACCGCGGCCGCGTTGCCAAAACGCAACAGGCACTCCTCCCCTCGTGAGGAGGAGGGGGTGGCGGACTGTGAAAATCGAAACGCGCGGCCGACGTCGACGTTAAATGGAAAACGGGGTCATCGTGTGCATGCACGCGGGCAAAGACGTCGCGGAACGGCCGAGGATGTCCCAGTTTCGCGGCGGCCGGGGTCGTTGCACCCGACATGCCATCGGAGTTTCGATTTCGCGATCATGCGCATCCGGGATACGTAATTCCTTCGGCCGAGGGAAACAGGGACGCCCGATCGAGACAATTCCGAGCTAACAAGACAAGTTCGGTCTTTTACGTAAGACCCGTACATAAAAGAATGTACATAAAATATGTATTTAAAAAATGTGCAGAAAATATGTGCAGAAAAAATGTATAGAAAAAATGTACAGAGAGAATGCACGTAAAAAATGTGCAGATCGTGTTTTATTTCTGATATCAACGATTCAATATTCTTTATATAATGTCACGACGCGTGTACGTCAGGTTTAATGAAAGTGTAAGAGGAGCACGTCGAGAGGATCAATCGGCCTTTGTGGCTCGTGAAAGTATCGGCGGAACGTGATCCGATGTTACTGTTACAGGTGGAATGCCATTTCCCGATGATCGGCAACAGACGCAATCAATCCTGTCGATATATCGAAATAATAAGCTGAAGTTTCTTGTAATCCGTCGTAATGACGGCTCGTTATCTGAGGCCGTGATTAACTCCTCCGTGAGAGCCACGAGTCGCGTCGGCTGATCGCCGCGATTAAGAGGATACGCCGGGGGAATCGACAAACAGGGCGTTTGCAATTTCATCTAGGACGTCAATGCGAGCAGAAAAACCGTACGTGACGGAAATAATGGAAATAACGATAATAATAATTGTAGGAAAAAAAACGTATCGCTTTCTTTTTGGTTCGGAGGAGAAATTGAGATGGAGAGACCGTCGTCGGTGACTTCCCGTGCTCTTTTTCTCATGGCATAATCATTTCACGAGCACGGCTTCGCGTCAATCCATTTTACTTCTCTGTCTCTCTGCTCGAGACCTCTCCCTTTCGTATCCATTGTGTTGCCGGTTCTTACGTCAGAGAAGCAAGCCCCGAGGATGCGTAAGAGCGACGCGAAGGAGCGGGCACCTGTATCAGAGTTCCCGTAGCCACGGTCCGGTTAACCTTTTCACCCGGGCGAAATTCCTGGGTGATTAAAAGTTCCCCTGCTACTATTCACAACTCCTCCGAACGCGAATAAAAGGTCCTACAGGCAGAATTAATAACGACCGCCAATCAAAAGTCGAAGGAGATTATAAATNAACGATTCAATATTCTTTATATAATGTCACGACGCGTGTACGTCAGGTTTAATGAAAGTGTAAGAGGAGCACGTCGAGAGGATCAATCGGCCTTTGTGGCTCGTGAAAGTATCGGCGGAACGTGATCCGATGTTACTGTTACAGGTGGAATGCCATTTCCCGATGATCGGCAACAGACGCAATCAATCCTGTCGATATATCGAAATAATAAGCTGAAGTTTCCTGTAATCCGTCGTAATGACGGCTCGTTATCTGAGGCCGTGATTAACTCCTCCGTGAGAGCCACGAGTCGCGTCGGCTGATCGCCGCGATTAAGAGGATACACGCCGGGGGAATCGATAAACAGGGCGTTTGCAATTTCATATAGGACGTCAATGCGAGCAGAAAAACCGTACGTGACGGAAATAATGGAAATAACGATAATAATAATTGTAGGAAAAAAAAACGTATCGCTTTCTTTCTGGTTCGGAGGAGGAATTGGNAGACGCAATCAATCCTGTCGATATATCGAAATAATAAGCTGAAGTTTCTTGTAATCCGTCGTAATGACGGCTCGTTATCTGAGGCCGTGATTAACTCCTCCGTGAGAGCCACGAGTCGCGTCGGCTGATCGCCGCGATTAAGAGGATACGCCGGGGGAATCGACAAACAGGGCGTTTGCAATTTCATCTAGGACGTCAATGCGAGCAGAAAAACCGTACGTGACGGAAATAATGGAAATAACGATAATAATAATTGTAGGAAAAAAAACGTATCGCTTTCTTTTTGGTTCGGAGGAGAAATTGAGATGGAGAGACCGTCGTCGGTGACTTCCCGTGCTCTTTTTCTCATGGCATAATCATTTCACGAGCACGGCTTCGCGTCAATCCATTTTACTTCTCTGTCTCTCTGCTCGAGACCTCTCCCTTTCGTATCCATTGTGTTGCCGGTTCTTACGTCAGAGAAGCAAGCCCCGAGGATGCGTAAGAGCGATGCGAAGGAGCGGGCACCTGTATCAGAGTTCCCGTAGCCACGGTCCGGTTAACCTATTCACCCGGGCGAAATTGCTGGGTGATTAAAAGTTCCCTTGCTACTAGTCACAACTCCTCCGAACGCGAATAAAAGGTCCTACAGGCAGAATTAATAACGACCGCCAATCAAAAGTCGAAGGAGATTATAAATTAAAATTGGGCCCTGAATATCGATTGCTTCGGTTCTAAAATAGAACAGAATATTTATTTTCAGCGATAATCCCGTTTCATCGTTTCCTACAGCTCGTCCATAACTTCGAAAATAAAAGTCCGACGAATTTCATACGAGATCTGATCGATCCTTGAACCTGACCGTCTTACAGCCGACGGACCGTGAATGCAAATCGCGCACGAATAATCCTGGCCGCGCGATACGCGCGTAGAATTTGCATACATGATCCAGCGCACGTGGTCAGCGATCCTGACGTCACTGGTCGTTGATCTTCATCAACCGATTTGAGCGCAGGTGAATCACGGCCTCCTATTTTTAAATACCCACAACCTACTTCTATCTCGCGATCAACGTTTCGCGAGTTGCACCGGAAAAGAAGTTCGATAAGAAGGCCTGTTATTCACGGCGAAGATTATTCCCACTCCGCGGCCTGAATGAAAGTATAATGAACAGTCTCGTCACATCGTCGGGAACAAAGTGCTTTCACCGGATTTCAGAGTAAATTCCTCGCGTAGGCGTCATCGTTCCGCTGCCGCCTGTTCGCCACCGTGGGCGAAATAATCCTAAGGGAATTTGCATGATTACGAGGATCGAAGGTTCATCGCTGGTGAACGTTCGCGGCCCGCTGCATTAATAACCCCTCGATCGCCGCGCTTTCAGCGTATTAATTAGCTTCGCGTTCGGGGAAAGTGACGTGGGTCGATCGAAATTGGATATCAACGCTTTAGATCCAGTTTTCAAATTGGCCACTTGTTTTCTCTGGCCTTTTATAATTTCGTTTAAATTCAACGTTACACTGTTTTAATTCAATGCGGAGATTACACGTGGCGAGTGTAAAATAGTCTTTTGAAAGGTCGTGAATTCATTCGCATTCGTGAATTAATTGGTGATCATCCCTTATGGATTTGGCGGAAAAGCGAGGGAGAGGATTTGGTATGCAAATGAATGGAGGTGAAAGGGAAGAATCGGATGAACTGCGCCGCGAAGAATCGTGTATGTAGATTGTAGACGGACGGAAACCCCAAAGGAGCTGTGACGTTATTGGAGAAAACGACCTTCCAGAGGTCGTAGACGAACGCCTTTTCTGGCTTCGTCTCGGAAGTTCGCAACCGGACATGTAAAACAGGCCAATCCTTCGGGACGAGGAGCGGTCCTTCAGATTTTCAAGAGGATTCTCGCCGGTATCTAGGCTAAAATCCACAAGTGGTTGGCGCTCACGTCGAAATCTTTCGGCAGAGACTCAAGAAATCGATGAGGGAGATTCTACCCCCGTTCGGGCGTATGATAAGAATTTCATGGTCCAATTCTCGATCCTTCAGGATTATATTCAATCAGTGTAAACATTCGGTCTCGCCAAATTTAAAATTCCTACTGGTGACTCTTGTCGGATGTTCAATGCTTCACGTAGGGAACTCAGTTAGTGTAAAATTGCCGAAAGTCGTAGTTTGCAATGAGGAAGAAGGAAAGTGGATTGTTCGACGTTCGCCCCAGTTCGAAACGCAATTTCCTAAGTATTCGCGAGCCACCCTCGAATACCGATGGATCGACCGAGCAAAAACCCTCGAGACGTGTCGCGCCGGAGCCCAACTTCTAAGCTGGGAATTACGTAACGCGTATAGAGGAGCGGAGAACTCTGCCAAGACGGTCGCTTTCGATTCTCCCCTCTATCTGGCACGACGTTCGCGATCCACCGATCACGCGACGGAGCAATCACGTGACGCACCATGTGTCTGACGCACGAAAAGAAAGTAAGCACATAACTCCGATTCCGCCGATTTTACAACGCTTGCATCACAGCCATCCAGTGCATCATTATTACGCCGCTAATACACACACGAGACTCTTATTTATAATGCAAGACAACATCACCAAATATACGATTGCGAATTTTTTTTTAATCGAAATTGGTTAAAAATAATTAATGCGAATTAAAACATTTATGATACTTCCAATGCATTTAAACTGGTCTTCAATACTTCAAATAATTATGCATCATAAATATTATCCAGTGCATCATTATTATTATATGAAATTTTTTATGATGGAAGACAATGATAACATTAATAAATGATTATAAGCAAAGTGTCAATAATCTCACGATCAATCAAATTAAAACATGTTTCAAACGCATTCAGAATAATTTTCAATACTTCGAACAATGAATCATAAATATTATTAGAACGTATAGAAACTATTATTCGAAGTTCCAAGTCATGTTATG